>WFKH01011801.1:7209367-7219738 GCA_016163765.1 Magallana hongkongensis
AGAGAGAGAGAGAGAGAGAGAGAGAGAGAGAGAGAGAGAGAGAGAGACTATTCAGCTTAAGAAAGACAACCCCTACATTCCGTCTCAACAAATAATAAGTAGCTGCTTTTTGTGAAACACAGAAACAGTATAGATTTTAATTTTGAACTATTTTCTGAAAAAACAAAACAAACCAAAATAAGAAGCCCTGGGGCCACATACGTACAACTCTGATCAAATAAGCTTTTAAAGGGACTTAGACACGATTTGAGCTCAAAATTTTCAAATTTTATTTTTCCATTTTTAATGTCTAGAATGGTCAATATGGATGTTTTAAATGATTTCTCAAAATTTGAAAGTAAAATATTGAGTCACGAGCAAGATACGGAGGTTAGAATTCTTTGTTTTGTAAACAAAGCTCGAGTCCTGTTATTGATTACATATGTGTTGTATTGGTAAAAATTCTAATCTAATGTTGTTTTTTATTGTAGATAAATTATTTATGAACACATTTTATTAGTTTATCTTGTTTGTCACAAGTTATTTTGTCAGAGAGATGATAATTTCATTACTCTACATTATTTGTAAACAAATATAAGACTCAAACTTTGTTTACATAACAACGACTTCTTTCCTCTGTATCTTGCTTGTAACTTGACTTCTAACTTTCAAACTTTGGTGAATCATTCTAAATGCACAAGCAAACCATGCTATACATAAAAATTAAAAACAAAATTTTGATCCCAAATCGTGTCTAGGTCCCTTTAAGGTATTAAATACAAATACCAGAGTACTCAGTATACCTTACTTAAAGAGATCTTCAAATTTTTCTGCACATATTCTTATGTTTAACTCCCAGCCCCAACGAAATTTAAAAGATTTTTCTGTATTTATTTCTATGTCAAAATTCACCCCCCCCCCCGTGTCTCAACCCTACCCTGGGGATTATGATTAGAACAAACTTGAGTAAACACACGAGAATGCTTTCTACTTCATCTACACCGAAGGATGCTTTCACCCAAGTTTCGGATTTACTGGCCAAATGATTTTTAAGAAGAATTAAAAAAAGAAGATTTTTATCTATTTATTTTTATGTAAAAATTCAATCCCCAAATTGTGGCCTCGGTCATCCTACCCCAAAATATTATGATTTGATCAAACTTAAATCTACACTATTTGAGGATGCTTCTACACAATTTTTAGCCTTTCTGGCCAAATGGTTTAATTTTGAGAAGAACATTTTTATGGATGTTTCTTTAGTAAATCCTATGTAAAAATTAAACTCTCAATTATGACCTTACCCTATCCCGGGGATCATAATTTGAACAAACATGAACCTACACTATCTCAAGGTTTCAGCTTTTCTGGCCAAGTATATAGTATCTGAAAAGATTAATTAAGATTGTTTTCTTTTAATTCCTATATAAAAAATCAACACCCCTCTATGTCGCCACACCCTACCCCAGGAATTAGGATTTAAACAAGCTTAAATTTACACTATCTGAGGATTCTTGCACACAGATTTTCCCCAGATATTCCTCCATTTATTCCTCTGTAAAAATATAACCACCCTTCCCCAATCGTGGCTCCATCATACCCCCCACCACTGGGGATCATGATTTAAACTAATATCAATCTACACTAACTGAGGATGCTTCAACACAAGTGCCAAATGGTTTATGAGAATACTTTTTACATATTTTCCCCAATTTATTCCTACGTTAAATTACCCCATTGTTGCCCCATCCTCCCGCCCCTGGGACTATAGTTTGAACAAACTTAAACCTACACTACCTGAGGATGCTGTTTTAAATATTTCAGCTTTTCAGGACAACAAGTTTTGAAAAAAAGATTTTAAAAAATGCCACCAAATTTTCAATAATAATTATTCTTATTTCTATATTACCTCCCTCCGAAGGAAAACATGGCCCTTCATTTTAACATACTAAATATCTAAAGATGCTCTGTGCCAAGTAGGGTTGAAATTGGCCAAGTGGTTCCGGAAAAGTAAAAAATGTGAAATGTCAACAGATGGACGGTCAAACTGACGGACAGAAGTACGCCGGACAAAAAGTAATCAGAAAAGCTTACTAACACACAGAATTTGTGCCATAGGAAAAGTAATGTTCAATGAAATCGTTTAAAGCAATACATGTTTAGTTTTATTAGAAATTCACCGTTGTATCATTGTTATATCTAATACATGTTCTCATATACATCGCTAACATTAGGTAGACGAGACAGTATCAATGCTACAATACATACAATATTTTCATGTAGTATTGCAAAGTTAGACAACTCTTCAGTGCGATTGTCTCTTGGGTATTTTGAAAAAAGTTCTTTTAAGAAATCTATACATGAATTATAGTTCAAAAAAGGAAATAAGTGTGAAATACTTCATGCGAATTCCTTTATCAATTTTGAATCAAAAACAACACTTGCAGTCTAGTGACCTTACTTCCTCGAGTTTTCAAGGGTAATGGGTTTTTTTTACTAACAAAGAACACAAATGTATATTCTGCTGAATAAATTCACTGGATATTGTGAATTCTCTGATTTCTGGCACAATAATAACATATCTTTGAATATCAAGACTTAAATTCCGTGCACTTTCAATATTTTTCGCGATCTCTCTCTCAAAATTCAACAAACAATAAAGTAATGTCAATTGGCTTGCAGTAAAATGTGTGCATACAAATATTGGTACATTTCCTCCCTAAAACATTTACAGGATTTTTTCGCAGTATATATTTATTTGATTTTTAATTGTTAAACAATGCTTGGAAACGTGGGTTTTCTCCAGGTACTCCGGCTTCCTCCCAAATCAATGACCCCCTCGCGCTAACATCCGTGCCAACGAAAGATATTAATATAAGTTGTAGAACTTGTTTATCAATCGTTGTAAAATAAATAAAGTTCAGTTTTTTTAATGCTTATAGAAAGTGTTCAATGCATAGGAAAAATCTTTAAGAAAAAGTTACGCATGAACGTACAGTGCAAGAAGGATCAAAAATCATTTTCTGTTGAGTCCAAATGATTACATCAGTACGAAAGACGAATAGGGCCACAAACAAGAGGCCCATGGGCCACATCGCTCATCTGAGGAACAATAGGTATGATAAAATCAGCTTAATTGAGTCATAATACAAACTATCTGGACAATGTAGAATAATACATGTAGATCCTGTATAAATAAAAATCAATTTCCCCCCTGAATATTCTTATGTTTATTATCATTAGTCCCTTTTCTAAGAGGATGATTTTATAGTAATATCACTGTTGAGCATTGCAGTTCTCAAAAAGATCCTAAACACTTGTTTATATATAGGATATAAACCTACATCAAACTCTGAATCCCTTGTGAGGACCAAGAATCGTCCAGGGGCCAAAGTCTAAACAATTTCAAAGAATCACCTAGCTGATTAGTTTCTGAGAAGAAGATTTTCAAAGATTTACTCGATATATTCCTATGTAAAATTTCGACCCCCCATTGTAGCGCCACACTAACCCTGGGGGTCATGATTTGCACTACTTTAAATTAACACTACCTAAAAATGCGTCCACACAAGTTTCAGCTTTCCTGGCTGATTAGTTTCTGAGAAGAAGATTTTAAAGATTTACACTATACATTCCTATGTAAAATTTTGACCCCCTCTTCCCGTGGTGGCACCATCCTAACCCTGGGGATCATGGTTTTCACAACTTTGAATCTACACTACCTGGGGATGCTTTCACACAAGTTTCAACTTTCCTGGCTGATTTGTTTCTGAGAAGAAGATTCTTAAAAATTTATTTTATATATTCCTATCTAAAAATTTCGACCCCCCATTGTGGCCCCACCCTGCCCCCGGTGATCATGATTTTCACAACTTTGAATCTTCATTATCTGAGAATGCTTCCACACGTTTCAGCTTTTCTGGCTGATTAGTTTCTGAGAAGAAGATTTTTAAAAATTTACTATATATTTTCCTATGTAAAATTTCGACCCCCCATTGTGGCACCACCCTACCCCCGGGGGTCATGATTTTCACAACTTTGAATCTACACTACCTGAGGATGCTTCCACACGTTTCAGCCTTCCTGGCCAAATGGTTCTTGAGAAGATTTTTGGAATTTTCTCAATTTTTTTTATAATACCTAATTATCTCCCCTGTGAAAAGGGCGTAAACGTTAATGTTGACTTTGAATCCCCTTTGCCTAAGGATGCCTCGTCCCAAGTTTGGTTGAAATTGACCCTGTAGTTTTAGAGAAGATGTTAAAAATGTGAAAAGTTTACGGACAGAATGACAGACGGACAGACAGACGACAGACAAAATGTGATCAGAAAAGCTCAGTTGAGCTTTCAGTTCAGGTGAGCTAAAAACAATATTGTTATGGGTCAGAATAACCCTTAATTCCAGCAAAGATCAATCACAAAGATTAAACTTTAAACTTAATAATTTATTTACAGTAATATATATATATATATATATATATATAAATACAAAAATACAACTTACGTTAAGAATCCTAACTAAAGAGTGTCTGTTATAATCTGCCAAATGGATCAAATCACAATGTCACAGTAAGCAGATAACTGTTCTCAGTTTAATGTCTTCGAACAAAAGTCCAATGAGAGTCTATCTTATGAGCACTGTTTACAGGTTATTTATACTAAAATATAAATCTAGTAAATTCTAGAAATTATACGTACGAGAAGTTACATGAATTACCTGGACACTCCAGAATGTTCTAGAAAGAATAACTGACCACTTTAGAATAGTCCAGAATATTCTATTATACAAACCTACTATATATAACAATATTCTTATCTCGTAATTACGAGAAAAGATCTCGTTATTACGAGTTAATTATCTCGTTATTACGAGAAAAGATTGACAATTGAAAATAATTGTTTTTGTATATTAACATTTTGGAGTCTAAAAACAAATTATCCTTCATATTATTAAATTAGTCATTTAATCTATTAATCAATCTGCTTTGCTTTGCTTCTTCTTCAGAAATTTCTTGTACTAATTTAATGAATGTCTAAATATATGTTCATCCATTTTACATAAAGAGACCCAGATAGTAAGTACATGTAGAACAATGAAACGCACCCTTTTCTCCTCGTAATAACGAGAACACTTCTCGTAATAACGAGATATTTTCTCGTAAAAATGAGATATTTCCTCGTAATAACGAGATAATAAACTCGTAATAACGAGATAAAAAACTCGTAATAACGAGATAATTAACACGTAATAACGAGATCTTTTCTCGTAATTACGTGATCTTTTCTCGTAGTTACCAGATAAAAATATTTTTGTGTGTGGCCCTACTCGTCTTTTGTAGATCAGTTATGAGCTCAACACAAGATCGAAGTGATTTCCCTTAAATTCTTTACTGAAGGAATACAAAACGACTGCAAATTAAACATGCTCAGAATATTATCCACAAATGCACACCCCCACCCCCCATAGGAAAAAAACCCAACTAAAAAAAAACAAACAAAAAAGAAACCTTCCCAGACTTTTCTTACATAATCTATGAACAATGTCAATTGTTCATAATTTTTGTGCATCCATTAGAAAGGTTATACAACACAATAAACATATTACAATAGAGAAAATAAATCTTCGATTTTTTCATCGCTTTTGACCCTTTTTCTTCTTTGAGCCTTTTCGTCGCCCTTCTTTAAGTTTGTAAACAACCGGCTCAATATCTTCCATATCGTCATCCAGAATTTGTTGCCTGTTATTGTCCGAGTCGGCCTCTCCCTGCTTTTCTGATCTCTTTGTAGAATATGGAAAAATATAAAGGTACATAGTGTTTGGCAACCACCAGTAGTCTTCCATTAAAACACTTTAAAGAACTAAATATTCACATTATCTTATCTAAAACATCTTTAAAGACAATGAATAAAAATTGTCTTAAATGAAAGTATATCCTACATCAGGTTGACACCAAACTGTCATTAAAAAATCATTTCCAAGTATGTGAAAATATTCAGTAGATTTTAGCACAATAAGAACAACAAATCAACATACCTCTTTTCTCTTACGCGCTTCAGTCTCCACATAGTCTTTGATCAAGTGGTAGGAATCAAACATCTCCTGCACCTCCCCCCAAATTTCCCCATTTTGCCAGTCACATCCTTCAATAATACTTTCTATTTTTTTTCCCACAGACTCCCTTTGTCTACGTAGAATCCCGATGTTGTAAGTTTCCTTCTTAAAGTGTTTTTCTACAAATTCTGCTGATCCAAGCTTATAACGCTGTATGAAGCCTCGTACTTCACCAATTGCCTCAGAAATCTCCTGCATATACTTGACTCGAAACTGTTGGTAAAATTTGACCATTTCCTTATGCTTTTCACTTTTTTCATGTTCTCCTCGTGTTTTTTGATTTGCATCTTCTAAACTTTTCTGTGACGTACACATGGGACGATTTTCAAGCACTGGAGCAAATGGATTGTCCATTACTTTATCAAGACTGGAAGTTGTTTGGATCTGTTGCACCATTTCATGATTTGCGTGTGGCAACTGCAATGGACTGAGGGGTTGTAATGATCCAGAAGGTTCAGAGTCATCGGATGTGTGTATGTCTACAGGAAACAAAAAACCAGTATGCCTTTCTTTAAACCGCACATTACAAACGCCACATCCCGTGTTGGTTATTTGAACGGATTCAAACACCTTTAATTTCTCATCTCGTTTTTCTTTGCTTATTTGTCGTGCAACACGCTTAGACAAATTTTTCAATTTTGATCGGAAAATGGATCTTCGTATGAGCTGGGTGATTTTATGGACTGCTTCATTTTCCTTCTCACTTTTCTCCATCTCCTTTCTTTTTATATCCTTCTCCATGTCGTCCTCTATAGACAATGGTGTAGCCACCTCATCATCGTCTTTAACATCTCTATCAACTTTACTTGAAAGTTCTTCATAAGGGGTTTTCATGGTCTTAAGTGTCTCGTCTTCGAAAAAGAACTCCTTACAAAGCTCTGTGGTTTTCATTTCTATTTTCCGCAGTCCACATCCTTTGCTGGAATTATCCCAACTATAATATGCAAGAGAGTCATTCTCCCTCTTTAAGAGCAGAATCTGGAGTGCCTTTGCTACGTCTGCAGGTGATCCTGCTTGCTGCACAGACTCTAGAGCTTCTGACAGCCTGCTGGGATACTCCTTCCATATTTTAATTTTACACAACTCACTCATCAGTTTGGTTTCCGCTACTGAATATACACTCTTACCTAGATTGCAAACAAACACTAGAACTAGAACTAAAAGTCTCTCTGCTATACCAGAGACCCCATATGCAATGGGCGGTTCAGTTTTGACGGATTGAAAAATGTGGCTAAGAAGGTTTAATTTAAGATTACTAGTAAACCCACACACAATATCGACCAGTTTTTGCAAACGTTCTTGAAAAAGACTGGTGTCCTCAACATCTTTTCTTAGTATTTGTCTCTGAACAGCTTCAAAAGTTGGTAATCCTCCCTTTTGAACAAATATTGCATCTATAAAATAAACTACTGCAATGAAAGACTCTGGGATTACAAAGAAGAAGTTTGTTGTATTCTGTACTTTAGCAGTCAGACAAAAGGCAACTGTGGTGTAATATTCCATCCAAAGCAGGAGCTGGTTGTAATGGGGGAGGACCTCAACACTGCCAGTATTGCTTAACAGTGCACAAAACTTGCTGAACTTTATCAAAGCCTTTGTCGGATTACCTCTTATTATCTGGTCACATCCATCACAAAACCTTCTAGCGATTGAACGGACATAAGTTTTCCCATCACCCGAATCATCTACCATCAGACCAAGTATCCTTATTGCCCTCTTTGGCTTTTTCATAGTTTCTTTATTCATCGAATCTTCAAATGATGACATCATATCCTCCAGCTTTATTTCCAGATTTAATAAATGAATGACAATGCGAATCATCACAAACACCTTGATGTTGTCTTTCTTTTCACTTTTTTTCATGTCATCATATAGACTCTTAAGATATTGCAACATTCTTTCCCGAACACAAATACATGTTTTGACTGCAGGAGAATGCTTTAAATATTTTGGATTTCTCAACTTATGCAATAAAGACCTTACTTTGTCAGATTCTGATGATATTACGACATTATGATAGTTTTGTGGAATGATATCTTCAAGCAACCAATCACAAGCCATATACCTCTCCTGCAACTTTTTAGAAATAAACAACGACTCATCAAAATCTGGGTCTTCTCTTAGGACATTTTCAGTTCCAAGATGAACATACATTTCTAGTTCAATACCTAGCATGTCATATTCTGTCAGAAGATGAATGTTCTTTGAGTTGAGAGGAGCATGAAGATACGGGCAAGATTGCTCATTAGAATCATCTGCTTTAGAGTTCTTGCAGGACTCCCCATGTCTAAAAGCTAGACATTGCTTATTATTGGTTCTGTTTGTGGTGATGATGTCCTCTAGTATCCTTTTCCATTCAATTCCTCTATTCACCAGCAACTTGAAAATTTCTGTCCTAACTTTGTTCTTATCGATTTTACATATAAACAATTCTTTATCCATATCCGGTAGTAACATTAAAGCTCTTGGTTGCTGTTTTGGGTAGTAGGCAACTTTATTTTCTTCCTCTGCAGGATAAAATCCATAGAATTTGAAAATTTCTTGACGATTACTTTCATTTTCCATATTATGCTTTGCAAGCACAAACAAATTTACAAAAAGATTTTGCATTCCACGGACACATTTCCGGAGATTTTCTCTATCATTAAGATCAGAGTTGTGAACCATCCAATGCATGCACTCCAGTTGGCCTATTTCTGACCTTGGTCGTGATTTGGAAAATGCCCCAAAAGCTTTGTTGATGAACTCGGTCCTTCCTGTTAGTTCTCCGGTTAACAAGGCCGCTTCACCTGCCGCTAGCTTGTTCTCCAAGTCTTGCAGAGAGTAAAACGCTCGGTTCAGGTTTTCACATATCTCACTTTTGACCTCTTCCTCTATATCTCTGAAGTCTTTGTATTGACTAAGGCGTATCTTGCTATCCAGGATATGAGTCTGTCCTATTGCATTTTTGTCCTGTAATTCCTGAGCACACTGCAAAGCCTCCTTGATCATACCTTTCTTTGTGTACAGATCCATAGCATCTTTCTGCATGTCTGAAACACAAAATGTTCATAATTAATAAAAGTAACATAATTCATAAATACATACCCCCAAAAATATCACCTGATTCTTTGGCAGTGCGGTTTACTTTATATATTTTTTTTCAAGAAATTTATAAATAATTTAATTTTGGCAGTATTTCATTGAATAATAAAAATTCTTTTAAAAAATAATGTCTTAATTTCAATTTCAATGAGATAAACGTAAAATAAGTATCAATCCGCTTAACGTAGTATTTGAAATTTGTACAATTTTTTTGTCATTTTAAAGATTTTCTACATTAAAAAAAGTTAACTATAAGAAATTAATGAAAGAACTACTCACTTTTTACTTATATAAGTTAGCTGGGTAAAACAGTTTAGGATTTTAAGCAAGTAACCTTTTTGTTTAAACTTTTAATTTTTTTAAATGTATGGATTTTAATGAAGGTAATTTTATTTTATTTTATTTTATTTATTTATTTTAACTTATAATGATGTATGGATCATTTTATTAAAAACACAAAGAAATCTTCCAATACTATATTATCTTTAAAAATATACCAGCGTCCAGGAACAATTGTGCTGCTTCCTCGATGTAGTTTTTACGAATCAAGAAGTCCGTTCTATCATTTAGGTATGGCAGTCGCTCTAGAGCTGCTATCATTTTCTCCTTGTTTTTAGAGTGGTGCAAGGCCTCTGCTGCCTTAAAACTCAAACTCTCGACCGTGTGTCGGCGACTTGGAGCGTTGTCTATCAGAATCTTTGGCAGAGGCGTCAGCTGTTGATCATGTTTCTTTAATAAAACACAACCAAAAGTAAAATCATTCGTTATTATCCATACATTTATGATACAGGTATTTGCATTTTCAATGAATGTGCTGAATGCTTTAATATAACGGAACAGTTACATTCTACTCTGCAAAGGAATTAAATCTTGCACCCTTGTTGAAGTCTTGACAATACAAGAAGATCATTGACCACATTACTCATCTATGCAACAAAAGCTATAATAAAATCAGCTTTATGGGGTCATTTACAAACTATTTACAATTAAGTAAAAAGGATCCTGTATAAGAAGAATTTTAAATATTTTTTCCGATATTTTTATGATGAACATTGAGACCATTTTGTTACAGAGTTATTTCATTTTTTGAAATATTGAGCATTGCAGTTCTCAAGAAAATCTTAAGCATTTGTTCTCTCTCTCTCTCTCTCTCTCTCTCTCTCTCTCTCTCTATATATATATATATATACACACACACAAA
>WFKH01011801.1:7219838-7258957 GCA_016163765.1 Magallana hongkongensis
TATATATATATATATATACACACACACAAACACTACAACAACTCTCCAATTGACATATATACCTGCCCATAGTGAAGGATATAGATATACATAAAGCACAGGGGAATTTACTCTATTGGAGGTTTTCGATGTGTGTGCGTGCGTGCGTGCATGCGTATGTATGTATGTATGTATGTATGTACGTATGTATGTTTACTGGTATTTACTGGTTTACTGGTATGTTTACTGGTATGTGTGTTTTCAAAAAATAATCAATCATCATCAAACAAATATATTTTCCAAATTCCAAAAAACTGGTTTTATAATGAAGGTAAAAGTCAGTTGAGTTGTAAATATTATTGTAAATTTAAAAATTCCAAACTAAAACTATAATTGAAGAAAGTTGTAACGATGTACATGTAATATTATACAGTGTCATTTTCTCTTATTGAGTTTTTAAATTATTTCATATTTTATATATTTTCAATGTTTACTTGTGTTTCGTAACAGTTTAACTTGTTTATAAAAGAATCTATGTCAACTAATTCCCATTTCGGGTACTAGGTGCCACGTGTCACAAGAGAGGGGGTTATTTCCATAAGTGAGGATTAGGTTTTATCATTTTGTTCTTTTGGATTTAATAACTGTATATCTTAATAAATTTTGAGCTTTACAAGCGACTTTTTATTTTAACATGTGAGAAGGAAAAATTAATTGGGGATAGCGATCTAATTCGCTCAAATTAAACGGTGAATCTACAAATTGTTGCAGCGGTGGATTTATTTGTTTTCTGTGAATCAATTTCAACTTCTGTGGACTTAAATTTCGTCGAATTTATTCCAACTTTTCAAATTTTATGGATATTATGTAACTTCTGTATAATTATGGAATCTCATCCTGCTGAACATCGTCCGAGATTGTGAACTATTATGAAATGGAAAACGGAAGATATGTGCTCGTTGGACAGATAGATTTCAATTAGCGAAAAAAGTGAACAAATTGTTACGTCATGTTTGAAAGGAACTGAAATCGCCACTGCATAAAGAAAGGAAATAACGTTGACGTTTTCTCTTACAAGTGTCCGTTTTGAAACTGCCGAATGAAGACATTCGAAGAGTAAATTATTAATTTTGCAGAAAATGTGTTTCTTTGTGATTTCTTAGAATAAAATTAATTTCTCTGGACTCATAAGTCAAATAGCGAAAATGGATACATGCTACTACGCCAGAGACAGACAGAACTTTAAGAATCCAATACGTGATTGGTAATTTATTAATAGAATTCAAGGAGGAGGATACTACAGTGCATCGTAACCTAAAATTTAAGTTTGATCTGGCAGCACCAATATACTCTGAATATAAGCGTATAATTGGAAATCAAAACGACATTGAACTTTCTATTGGGTGGGAGGTTTTCCTTTAAAACTGGAGTTTTGCTATCGCGCTGTGAACATCTCTGGTGATAGGAATTTATATGATGTTTCCTAAACATCTCGTGACAGAGATTACAAGTGAATTTCAATTCATTGTGATTTTCATTATTCTGGGTGTACTTTTGATAAGTATATTATGAATTTTTTTCATAACCAATGATATAAAACAGAGCGGATTCGACAACCTCAGACGAGTACGGATAGACGTAGAATAGGGCCTAACCCTACGCCAACTTTAGACTCCACAAATCAGTCACCCAGGGCTCGGCAAGGGCACTCTGATGTAAACATTCTTCTGAAATGTGTATTTAAGGGCGATGGATCCTCAATCTGGAATGAGTTCATTAGATATTTTGAAAATGTGGCACAGCTAAATCAGTTGTCGGAACAACATACGAGGCCCATATTACTTACCACTCTCAGGGACCAGACTTATGCTGATGTATATGGACCGCCGAAGGATGTTTTACATAATAACAATTAATTAAAAAATGCTTTGAATTAAAGATCTGAACACACAGAACTAAAGGATAGCGTCATTGCAGAAACGAAGTTGCGCCGGTAAAAGAATACTTAGACATTCCGAGATTTGGGCAAGGCCAACATTTGCCTATCCTGATAATCGGGAATACGTGTTGAAACGTTCTATGATAACTTTTTTGCAATTGCAATGTAAAGTAAGGTTTCAGACTTGCATTCAAGCAAACCATACCTAAGGTCTCACAACACTATTTTTCCGAAGGTTCACGTCAAAACATGGCTGAGGCAAAATAATTCCCGAATTTTCCTTCGTTTTTAGGGGTTTTCCGCCAGCGACAGGGACTGTACTTTTTTATGAGATGAAAAACAACGTGTAAAATGCCTGATTTTCCCACTTTTGTAAAAATACGAGGTCACTTGAATTTTTGATGCCAGTTGTTTCGGCAGGGGTGTGAAAAGGCTCGGATATGATTTTCAAGCACATGTGTAACTTTGATGTAAACAAACTCTCGTGCCTTTGTGGATGGCTGTGTGTTTTTTGCTACTAAATTGGTTAGGAACGATTGTTTTAAAAGTTGTAAAGAGGAATTTTCCCAGAAGTTTGTTTTAAACTCGCTACCCGTGTCTAAAGTTGCGTAATTTTGGTAAGAATATATAGTAAAAATTAAAAGTGGTGTGCAACCTGAAAACACTATCAGAAGCAGTTGCTGCAGCGATGCAGGAGGAAGGTTTACAGAAAACTGGAAGTAAACCCCCAATTTACTTGCACTGCAAGTTTATGATGTAAGAAATGCAGTGAGTAGGGAACAAAGATGGGAGAACAGAGCCTCTATCGCAAACATGGAAAAGAAATGTTTCAAATGCAACTCATCACAGCATCTATTCCGAGGTGGTCACAGAATAATCACTGAAATCAAATACAAACATACTGGTTGGACTAATAATTGAGACAGCCTAAGTAATCAACAGAATGGGAATCATCAGTTAAGGATCCTCGACACCCCGTGACTTTAACTTTTTATTACAGTATGTCACAACATGACGATTTCAACTCATTTTGAAACTGTTTATGTCACCGAAAATGGGTGTCTATCTCTGTTGCAAATGGGTATAACTTCGGTCTACTAACCTGCAGGTCCCGAGTTCGAATATAGCAGGGATTTTTTTGTTTTTATGAAAAGAAAGATATATGTTTTAAAAGTTGATTTTCCCCTAAAATTGAACAATTTTCCCGTCACTTTCAAGTCAAATGCATGCTTGAATTTCATTCTTTAAGGAATATAATAAATCAGACTTGTATTACAAACTTTTCCAGAGGTTGTGGAGGACCCTTAAACAGGAACCGACCAAGGCAGTAGGCCATGCTTCGTTCGAATTCAATGCACAGGAATAGTCTAGTACAGTGAATGCGAACTATCAAACTATTTTTACGCAAACAGATTTAGATGAAGCAAACAACGATTTACACTCCGGGGCTGAAGAGTCTGGTGTAATTATTAAAGAAAATGATGGAGTGATTTATGTGCGAGTGTTCAATCCAGAACCCCGTAACGTTTGCGTTAAGCAGAACACTTAAATTAGAGATTTGGCACCGGTAAAAGATGTGATTGAATTCTTACCGTAAAGAGATATGACGGTGTATGATAGAAAAAAAGGAAATGCATCTACTGAACTTCCTGATTTTTTAAATGATATGTTAAGCGGAGGATGCGATAATTTGTTGACAGAACAGGCATGTGAGTTTAAGAAGTTTTTAATTAATCACCAGGATGCATTTGCAGATCACAACATACCAAAATAGCGCGCGAAGATTGGTGAACATTGCATTGATTTAAATGATGAAACGTTTAAAAGAGCAGTGAGCAGGGTTCCAATATTTAAACGAGAATTTCTATATGCATAAATCGTCTAGCCCATGGTCTTCTCTTTTATTATTAGTTCAGAAGAAAGACAAATCATGGAGATTATGTGTTGATTATCGGAGATTGAATGCTGAAACAATCAAAGATGCGTATCCATTACCTAAAATTGCTGACTATTTAGCAGCTTTATCAGTATCAAAAGGGTTAACATCATTGGACTTAAATATAATACCATTAAATTCCCATGCGTGAAAAAGAGGAAAACACTGCATTTGGAACACTACGGGGAGTATTGTTCCAATACTAAGGTATGCCCTTGGTTTGTGTAATGTCCCCGCAACTTTCCAGCGCGAGTCATTAAGCAAGCATTAAGTGGATAACAATGACATATTACCGTTCTCTATCTGGACGACAGTATTGAACACACTCGGACATTTGACGACATCTTAAAAATCTTTGATTGCATAGATGCAGCTAATTTGAAATTAAAGCAAAGAAATGCAATTGGACCTTCTTAGGACATGTTATATCTGAGGATAGAGTCAAACTGATTCCAGTTAAACCGCCACTGTTGAAAACTGGAAGACACCAACAAATATTTGTGAACGTCAAAGTCTAGGACTTGTTTCCTATTATTTATAGGATTTATAAAAGATTTTGCAAAAATAGCAAAATGCTTACAATGGAACTAACCAGCATGAATAAAATATGGATGTGAACTCAAGAATGTGATGAAGATTTTAGATCGTTAAAAAGTAAACTAGTGAGCGCAACAATTTTTAGATGTGAATGGAGGAACTTTTATTCTTGATACAGATGCAAGTAGTGATGCCATAGGAGCAGTTTTGTCTCAAATTCAAGACGGAAATGAAGAGTGATCGCCTATGGAAGCAGAACAATGTCAGCGAGGTAGAGGAAATACTGTGTTACTCGCAAAAATATTAACACTTGTGTTCTTTGTAAAACAGTTCAAACATTATTAACTTGGTCGTGAATTTACATCAAGAACGGATCATGGATCACCAGTGTGGCTTCACAAATTCAAAGACCCGGATTGACAGATAGCAAATGGTTACAACACTTAGCAGCTTTTATGTTTAGAATTCAGCAGTGTAAACTTAATGTGATGGAAGAGTACTCAGGACAAACATATAAAGAACTTAAAGGTTTAAGAACTTCAATGTGGAATGACAATACCGAAGCATTTACCATCGATGTTTTTCTTTATGCTTCTGAGAATCCTAGCAGTGTTGATACTCTTGCAAACCAACCATCGCGAGCGGGACATAAGAAACAACCCGAGGAGTATTTGACTTTATAGAATATCAGAAAGGCTCAACTAAATGACAAAATTAATGCGCATATACTTAAGATGGATAAAAGATCTTTATTTCCAGAAACCGCCGATAAGTTGGATTTTTGGATTTGTATTTTAAAGCAAATTTATCTACGCTCGTTGGGAATTATTGATAGTGAAAAATGATGTTTTATGCTTATAATGGATTTACAATGACTGTGTAAGCCTCAGAATTTATGTGCCTAACATATTACTTGATAATGTGCTGTGAATTTTTTTATGATGCGCAAACAGCTAGACACATGGGCGCAAGAACTCTAGATAAAATAAATAAGAGTCAATATTAAAATCCAATATAAGAAAAAGTGTGCAAGACTATGTGACTTCATTTGACATTTGTACAGAACGAAAAAATCCTAGCAAAAAGAAGCGAGCTTATATACGAACTTATTTAAGTGAAGTAAAATTCTTGCTGGCCCGTTTCCGAAGACAAATAATGGAGTTGTGTATATTTAAGTGATTGCGGGCTACTTCACAATGTATGCAAAAATATTTCCACTTCGGGACATTGAAGCCAAGAAAGAAGCAAACACCATATTTCGGGGATATATCAAGAGTTATGGCTGCCCGCAGGAGATACATTCGGACCAAGGTGTACAGTTTGAAAGTCATCTGTTCAAAGAAATGTGTAAGATATTACAAATCAACGCGAACTGCCGCCTTTCATCAGCAGTCAGACGAAAAGATTGAAAGACTGAACAGAACTGTGAAAAATGTATTGTTTAAGTATATTTCTGAACACCAAAATGACACTAGGATAAATTTCTTGATGGAGTTGTATTCGCATATAATAGTACAGTACATGACTGGAATTACTCCGTACAGAATGGTTTTCGAAGAAGAAATGTGACTTCCCGTGGACGGAAAAGTGAATGATGATTGTTTATCTACACTTTCCGCATATATACGAACAACAGAAAATTCTTTACAGAGCTATCAAACATTGTAAGAAATGTGACCAGAAACGATGCAGTTCGTCAAAAACGTTATTATGACAGAAATGTGCACGAAATAAATTAGGACATTGGAGATTTACTGTGCATAAATCAACACCAAATCCTATAAGGAACAAATTCAAAACTAGCGAGAAATGGGACTGGACCTTGGTTTATTGTGAAACGGTCAAGTAACGATATTATACTAAATTCAGCATTCTAAACACTCAAAACCCGTAATCGATCATTTCGACAACATAAAGCCGTTTAGATATAATACGAAGGTCAATAAAAAAATACGAAGACAATGTGGCTATCTATCATATGTTTTTCATAAAAGTCATGACTAACATAATAATCTATGCACCAACTTTTTTTTTATTGATATGTGAAGTTTTAGTTTATTTGATGAAAAGGTATTTTTGTTACCCGATTTTAAAAACAACATGTTTTGTCAGCATGGAGCACAGTAATGTTAAAAACATGACGTCAAGATGACGCACGCACAGTTTATAGAAATACCCTTTCTTTATATCACGCCTAGTATCTTGTGCCTTTCACCTTACAATTTAAAATGGCACTGTACCACTTGAAATCTTTTTTCCTCACATTTGTTCGAGAATCATAGTTAGTTCTTCAAAGTTTTCATCTCTAAGTTTACAGTAGAGAAAACCCTGACCGTCAAATTACGTTACTTATTCTTTTGACAAAAAATTTACAGATATTCTATTCTTTTATTACGGACTGTTTGATGTAGAAAATACAACCACCTCCACCCCACAAAGTGTATTACAGTTAAACACAAACTTGTGACTTATTTTGCACCACTAAGCATTTTCACAGTTTGTATCGGCTTTTTCCCGTATTAAATCCACACTGTTTGTACTGCTCGTTGCGCCATGACGTCTGGCGACCTCAACGTTTTTAGTCAATTTTAAAGAGGACTATTTGTCTGTAGGAACTGATTTCTCTTCGACAAAACAATATATCCCATCATCATATGGTACATAGACTATCATGACACTGCTTAATTTGGAATTTCAATAGTTGATAACGATATTTTGACGTCTGCAAATTTATTAACTCTTGACTTGGGTAAAACTAAGCAGTTGAATTTAATCCAAATAAAACAGTTAATTTAGATTTCGGTAGAAGGAGTGTTAGTCATTCAAAAGTTATATTTGGCACTGATGAGCCTACTTTTGAAACTGTTGAATCACATACTCAACTAGGTATAAAATTCCAGCAGGATGGTAGTTGGAGAACCCATATTCTTGATATTCATTCTAAAGCTTGCACTCGTTTAAATATCTTAATAATGTTGAAACACACCCTTAAAAGGGATGCTTTGATATAAATTTACTTTGCATTTGTTCGCCCAGTTATCGAATACTCTGACATTGTATGGGATAATTGATCCGATAGAGATGCTATACTCCTTGAAGATATTCAAGTTGCAGCAGCTAGAATCATTTCAGGATTATGGTTAAATTCCCCAAGATCCTTGTCTTATGATGAACTTGGATGAGATACATTCGAAGTTTAACGTAAAATACACAAGCTTGTGTTATTTTATAAGATAGGTTATGGAATGGCACCTTAGTATTTAGTTGATTTGCTTGAAATTTACCTCAAAATTTTTATCCTCTATATAAGGAATCAGGACAACCTTACATTTCATGTCCCCCAAGCAAAAAAACCTCTTACATGAAAAGTTTTTTACCCTCAACAATTAAACTCTGGAATGAACTCCCATATATGACCACAGTGTTCCAACTCTCTCATCATTTACACATGCCATAAAAAATATGTATTGTTCAAAAGTCAAGAAAAACTTTAACTATGGTGTTCGAAAGGAAAATATAATACATTGTCAACTTCGTAACTCAGCTAGTAATTTAAATGCTGATTTATGCAATCATTTTTTGAGTGACAACCCAAGTTGTGACATGTGTGGAAACAATTATGAAACATGTTCTCACTTTTTTTATTGAATGTCCAAAATACTGTATTTAAAGACATTTACTAATCCAAAATTTAGATTCTTTAAGACTGCCAATACCTTACTCAGTTCCACTCATTCTTAATGGTGACTTTAGTCTTACTTATGAACAAAATATTGCAATATTTAAATATGTACATGTACTTAAATTTATGAAATCTACAGAGAAATTCAATTAATCCTTGAGTCCTACTTATTGTCTTATATGTGTCAAAAACTCTTTAAAAGAAATTTCAACTTGCAACGGCACATTAGCAGTATACATGTAATAGGAAAGGAGGAATATTGAAAACATGACTGGACCGGGAATCGAACCCGGGACCCCTGCAACTCTAGTCAGGAGCTCTACCACTGAGCTACCCAGGCCGATATCCACGGTCCATATAGCCCCAACTACTACATTCCTCCCTCCTTAAATGATCTTCGCCCTCGAAGATCACCCCAGGTTCTTCCCCTGGCAGGAGTTAACCTGTCAGTTCCAGGGGCAGATCACGGCACCAAATGTAACAGGAAAGGAGGAATGAGCATATAACGCATTGAAAACAAAGTGCCATCTACGGAACGCCATACCACCCAGACACCTACAGGTATAAAACGTTTTACCAACGATTCGTCTATGGAGCGCCGTTCTAACCAGTATCCTATGGATCGCGGGACCTTTAATCGCTCTGTGTATTGCTATGGTTGTGGAAGACAGGGTCATATCCAGAGGAACTGTCGTGCTGCAGCGTACAGAAACAATGGTTCGGAAAACTAGTAGCATCTATTGCTACGAGTCAACCAATAGATGATTGTGATAAAGACTCATTCAAGTATCGAGCAATAGGACAGTGTCCGGTGATAAGTGTTAAAGTGTGTGATGTAGATATTCCGTATTTAGTCGATACAGGATCCATGGTATCTACAATTACTGAAAGTTTTTACAAGAAATTCTTAGAGCCCCTTGGACAAACTCTTAGTGAAAAATGTATGTTACAACTTAAAGCTGCTAATGGATTAACTATTCCATACATTGGGTACGTTGAATTTGATGTAAATTACTGTGGAAATGTATTACAACAGCGTGGATTTCTTATTGTAAAAGATACAACTGATGAATGTACGAGAAAACGTAAAGAAGCTGTACCAGGCATTTTAGGAATGAACGTTCTTAACTTATGCAGGGATATTCTATCAAACTGTGAAGTTCCTGTTGACAGGATTTTAAATGAAGTGTTCGCAAAAACAACCGAGTGCGATAGAAAATCTATTCATGGATTTGCTAGAGTAAGTGGAACAGTTCCTATACGCATACCAGCCAATACCGTTGTAGTGCTTTGTTGTACCGGACCCAATATCGACGGTGATATAGTAGTGAATCCTTTGACAAACGGAGCGCATTTACACAGAAATTTCAAAACGGTTTATACTTGTACTAATATTGTCGGAGGTCAAATGTTTGTTCGCGCAGCAAATGTTGGAGATGAGGACATATTCATCAAACCAAGAACGAGAATCGGGACCGTATCAAGATGTGATATTGAAATTGAACATTCTAAAATTGAATTTCAAAGTGTAGGAAATGTAGAAGAAATTATTATTCATGAGCTCCAGAGTAAAGAAGTAGTGGTTACGTCATCAGAACAGGAATTTGAAATACCGCCTGATATATACCATTTGGATAGCAGCTTGGAGGAGAAAGAGTTAATTACGTCATTATTTCAGAAACATAGAAATGTGTTTTCAAAGGACGATGATGACATAGGCTGTACAGATACCATCAAACATCAGATTCGCCTCGTTGACAGTAAACCTATCTCCCAACAGTATCGTCGCATTCCACCATCCCAATTCGACGAAGTGAAGCAACACATTCGGAAATTATTGAAGAATAATGTGATACGTGAAAGCACCAGTCCATTTGCATCACCCATTGTTTTAGTTAGAAAGAAAGATAACTCACTCCGACTGTGCGTAAATTACAGGAAGCTAAACGACAAAACAATTAAGGACAAGTTTCCGTTACCCAGAGTCGAAGAAACCTTTGACGTTCTGCATGGTTCCGTTATGTTTTCCACAATGGATCTTACCTCAGGATACAACCAGATAGCCTTAACAGAAGAAGACAAGGAGAAAACCGCGTTTACGACTCCCTTTAGATTGTATGATTTAACGGCATGCCATTTGGACTTACAAATGCACCGGCAACGTTCCAACGTCTTATGCAGCATTGTTTTAGAGAGGAAGTTTTCAACATTATGTTAGTTTTTTTGGATGACATCATCGTATATTCAAAGACCCTTCAGGAACACATCCAACGACTTGACAGAGTGTGTACTATTTTACAACAGCACGGATTAAAGTTGAAAATGAAAAAGTGCACATTTTTCAAACCTTCTGTGAAATATTTAGGCCATGTTGTGAGCAAAAACGGAATTAGTACAGATGAAGAAAAGATAAAGTGTATTACCAATTGGAAAGTACCTGAAACAGTGAAAGAAGTGAAATCGTTTTTGGGATTTGCAGGATACTATCGTCGTTTTATTCGCCATTTTTCTCAGATTGCCGCACCTTTATTAGAAATATCTAAAACACCATGAAACATCCGAAAACCAAATTTGGAGATAAGTAGACCAAACAGTGTCAAGATTCCTTTGAAGAGCTGAAGAAAGTGTTGTCGACAGCCCCGTTACTCGGATATGCGGATTTTACTTTACCTTTTGTGGTGGAAACAGATGAGGGCGCACACGGAGCTGTATTGTCTCAAAATCAAAATGGACGCGTGGTTGTGATCGCATACGCTAGCCGAAGTCTTCGACCAAATGAGCGGACGGCAAAGAATATGAGCAGTCTGAAGTTAGAGTTATTGGCCCTGAAATGGAGTGTCACGGAAAAGTTTAGAGATTATCTTCTTGGAAATAAATTCACTGTGATAACCGATAATAATCCGTTAAAGTATCTATCGACAGCGAAGCTCGGTGCGTATGAGCAGAAGTGGGCATCGCAAATTGCGGAGTTCGACTTTGAAATCAAATACAGACCTGGAAAGCAGAATGTAAACGCGGATGTGTTATCTCGTCTACCCACTGATATTCTTTGCGAGTGCATTCAGGGAACCATAATTCCTCCTGAAATAAAATCGGCACAGAACACGGTTATATTTATTGAATCTTCTGATGTTTCTTTTGTCAATACCTTTCCAACTTATTCAATGGAAGACTTAGCCGAGATGCAGTCAAGAGATAAATCGATTAGTGTGTGTAAAGTGTTTGTGGAAACAAAGACAGTTCCGAAAGCTAGTTTCGCAAGGAGGCAAAGTAAAAGTGTTCAGATCCTTTTAAGACACTTAAAGAATATTACAGTGAAAAATGGAGTATTGTACAGGGAAATTAAGGATCCAAAACTTGGAGAACTTACACAGATTCTATTACCAGAGTGTTTAAAGGAACTAGTGTTACAGAGTCTCCATGATGAATTAGGACACCAAGGTATTGAGAGAACTTTTAATTCCATTCGAATGAGATGTTACTGGCCCAAAATGTTTGCAGAAATAAAGAACTATTGTAAAAAGTGTAATCGTTGCGCTGTTTCGAAGATTCCTTCTCCTAAAGTGCACACCAACATGGGACATTTAACAGCATCTGAACCATTAGAGTGTGTAGCAATAGACTTTTCTGTGTTAGAGAAAGCCCAAGGATTGGAGAATGTGTTAGTGATAACGGATATATTCACTAAATGGACTATCGCTGTACCAACTAGAGATCAGACGGCGCAGACAGTGGCTAAAGTTTTAGTGAATGAACTGTTCTTCAAATTCGGAGTATGTAAGCGTATCCATTCAGACCAGGGGAAATGTTTTGAAGCGGAAATAATAAAACAACTATGCAATCTCTACAGGGTGAAGAAGACGAGAACAACACCTTACCATCCTCAAGGCAACGGCCAGTGTGAGCGTTTCAACCGGACCCTGCATGATTTACTACGATCATTACCACCTGCTCGGAAAAGAATGTGGTCGGAATATATCAAAGAACTCGTATTTTCATACAACGTAACTCCTCATGCATCTACGGGATACTCACCTTATTTCCTCATGTTTGGAAGACATCCCAACTTACGTATTGATTTCATGCTTGGAAGAAATAGTACTCAGTTCAACGACGTCAACATTGACCGATGGATAGAACTACATTCCGAAAAGCTGGCGTTTGCGTATAACAAGGCAAAAGAAGAGATCAACAGAAATGCAGACGATCGTAAGAAAAGACATGATACAGGGAGAAGTGAAGATGAAATGGAGATCGGTGATCGAGTGTATGTCAGAAACAGAGGAGTCAAAGGCCGTGATAAGATCCAAGATAAATGGAAACCGGAAGTCTTCGTCATAACTGACAAACCGTTTCATTCAGTGTACACGGTAAAGGCGGAAAATGGTGATTCTGGGAAAAGAACTGTGAACAGAGACGAAATAAAACCGGTTATTTAGTGAAAAGTGTGTTTATGAATACAACAGTGTTCAATTGATGTCGAGCCCTTATTTATTCAATCGTATATTTTTATGTGTATTTATTTGATATTAAATTTAAATTGTGTAATCTGAGGACAAATTAATAAAGTTCCGGGGGAGTATGTGATAGTAAGAGTATAATGTATATGTGTATTTATTCATTTTGTATTTTCTATTTTTCGTTTTGTTTAAGAGAATCTGAAATTTATATTAGTCAAAGTTTTACTGCGCAAGTGGATTGAGTTCTTTCTTATCCGAAATTTCATTGGTTCATATTATCCAATTATATTGAAGCTATATGTATATATAAGTTACCTATAATTCTAATTAAGTTAGAGCAGTATACCGTTTCCAGAATATATTATCCAGTCGATATCCGTAGCATCTTATGGTCAATGCCTCGAGATGTTGTTTTCTCGCAGCGCCATGATGTAACCGAGCAGTCAAGGATAAATAAGATGTAGATCCGGGTATCTCATAACTTTATTTGTATAATAAATATAGATGAGTGTCTAGTGGCGACCATATTTCACAAGAGTAGAGGTCAATGGGTAGCACGAAACGTTTCTATTTTTTGTAAGACACAACTGGGCGAATGTGGGATTTATTAACACCAATACAATATAATGAGTGGATTTTTGATCTTGCCGTTTTGCACACTCGTTTTGTGAGCTCGTCACATTTGATATTTGCCTGTAGCAGGCAACCAGCATAAACTGTGTTATCAGACTGTGGAATTTCACTACCAAATAATGTAATACAATAGGAAACAGACCATTTTTGTGTTTTGTTAAAACATTAAAGACACTTTTACTTGGATTATAATGAAATCTCCAAGTAAATGCATATTTTTCTTCTTGATTAAGTAAACATTGTAAGGACCTTGGCGAATTGCTCATTAAAGCATTATCATCCGCAAGTAAAATACCTGGTATGTGTATATCACCCAAATCAAGACCATTCATTTTGGCAAATTTTAAATAACAAATCATTATAAGAAGAAACATAAAAGCACTTATGACTCTTCCTTTTCCTACATCTTGTGAAATTTTAAACAAATTAGAATTTGCGCCACAAAACGACACAAGACGTTTGCTACCATTATTTTATATTTTGCCATATCCTTGAGTCAATATTAAGATTATAAAGATTACATAGGAGACCATTAGGCCAGATTCTGTCAAACGGTTTTTCATTATCTTAAAATGCACAAAACACTGGTGAACATTTATCTACATAATAACGTATTGCTTCTTTGAACATAACAAGCTGGAATGGCACCATAGTCACTTCTGAACTCAAATTGCAAATTATTTGGTGATGATACATTGTTGTTAGCGAAGTCATTTTCAATTCTTGATAGAATTATTCAAACAGTTTGTTCACTACAAATGTCAATGTAATACCTCTGTAATTTGTAGGATCACACTTATCCTTAATTTTACCTTTATAGAATTAACTTTACAATATCAATTATCCTAAAGATGTACATACCCAAATATTATATTTTCAGACCAGACTCTTCAAGCATTGGACGAATCTTTCCATGAAATTACGCTGGCTGAAAACGCATACATCTTCAGTCAATGTGGCAAGAAGTTGTCACAAAATGTATACTGCTGACAAAGCAATAATGGACTCACATCGAAAGCCACAAACTTCAGTGTAATGTGTGTCAGATTTGTGTAGTATTGCCACAGTGATATCAGTAACTATATACATCAGTGACTTTTTTTTTGTAGACTTTTGTACCACCACAGTGTATCAATTGCTATATACGTCACTAACCTCTCTCAGACTTTTGACGGCAACAGTTCATCAATTGCTATATATATGTTACCTTTTTAAGACTTTCATATCGCCGCAGTGTTTCGATAGCCTTTTCAAACTCATCATTTTCAACCAAGGTCTCCACAGCCAGATTAAATTTGCATAGCTTTTCATAGCACCTGCTTTCCTCTACAGGGCGCTTAAGTTTATTGTAGATTTCTCCAGCTTTTTCTAGCTGTAAAAATTATTATTTTATAATATAATCTATATGTTACAAAACTTCTAGAAGACCATGCTGCAGAAAAAAGTAGATAAAGTGTGCACACTACCTGGTGAATTTTTTCATATAAGTGAGCTACTAGCTCTTTCTCTCTGGAGTTTTGTAGGCAGATGACAGCTTTTTTCGGTTCCTTACATTCCAAGAATTGCTCTGCTGCCAGTAAAAATGTCTCTTTCATTTCTTCAGGAGTGTCTTTCATTCTAAAGAAATAATTTAGAGATTTAGAGATGAAGGAGTTGCATGCAATATTTATCTGATATTTCACTTCATATAGAAAATGCTCCAGAAAATGATGCACTATGTTTAGGTTAAAAAATACCACCTCCCTCTACCAATTAAGCATCATAATAATTTTTTTAAAAATACTGTGTTTGCATTAATATTCATGGGTATTAATTCCTGTGCATTAAACGGAAATCAGTTTCTTGGATACGTTAATTCATTGACAATGATCCTATCTATTCAAAATGTTTCAACAACGAAACAACGTAAATTGGAATTTAAAGAATACTGTTTACAAGGTAATATTCAACCCGTTTTATTTTCGCCCCTTTTGCCCTCGTTGTTTGCGGGAAACTTTAATACTGGGCGAGTTCCAAAGTCTTAAACTATATTTCGTTAAACACAATTAAAGCGAAGAGGGGCGATTAACACGGGGCGAAAATAACCCTGTATATAGTACTGTATACATCCTAAAACTTAAAAACATGATTCAATATCATAGAAATCATATGATATATCATATTTAATTAAATTTATCAATCAAGTTTAAGTGAGGTAGGACCAGGTTATCTAAGCACAATTATTAATGGAGATCAGGATTTTATCTAAAGCTTGCTTTATGTTTAAATTCAAAGTTACATGAACTATGATAGTTAGTCTTCCACTGCTTTAAACGACTCAAAAAACTTACATCTGCCCTAGGATTTATATAATCAGGATTAAGTTATGTATCTGAAGCTCTATATTACAAATCAATAGTTATAATTATTAACTGTGTAAGTCTAATTAAGTATCTTCAGGATTTACTTCAATATGTAACCAGCTCTAATACTCTAACACAATATGAATTTTTCTAAAATATAAAACCTGCCTAGGCACCTGGACCAAGACTACTCTTCGTATCTAAAGCTTGCTCTGTGAATCATTTACATAGTTATATCAACCATATAAGCTTAAAAAAGTAAGGATCATTATTAACCTAGATGTGTGTTTTGCTTCAAAAATCTTAAACATGTAGAGCATCAAATATCCATTCCTCATATTTGGCATCCAAACTTGCCAGGTGCATAAGTATTTTAAGGTGCAACATCTGTCTAGGTTTGGTGAATATAGAACCAATAAAAACGCCATCAAAGGACACCTGCTCCAAAAACGTAAACTTGTTACAAAAACCTTAACCTCTTCAAGCATGCAAAGCCTATGGCTAAGATTAAGCACTGAAACCTATCAGGTGTTCATGTATCATAAGATGGATCATCCATAAAAGTTTGGTAAATTAGGGACTTATAATAACTTAGATGTGTTCATCAAATGACACCTGCTCCAAAAGCGTAAACCTGCTTAAAAAACCTTGACGTCCTCAACATTAAAAAACATATGTATCAGATTCAGCATCCAAGCCTAACAAGTGCATAAGTATCATAAGATACACCATCCAAGATCCATGCAAGTGTGGTAAAGATAGGAACAGTAACGACTAAGATATGACCATCAAAGGGACCAGCTAAAAAAGAACTTAAACCTGCTTCAAAAACTTTTATCTCCTCCAGCATCTGAAATTTATAGCTCATATTCAAGTCTGTTAAGTTCATAAGTATAGCCAGATGCACTACCAATGTAAGTTTGATGAAGATACGACATGTATAACTTTTACAGACCCTGCACCAAAAACTTTAACTAGGTCCGGACGCCGACGCCGAGGTTATAGCATAAGCTCCCCCGACATCTCGGTGAGATAAAACGCCGCCTAACAGATGGACAAATGAAAAGACAGTCAAAAGACCAATGCACTTACGACGGGCATGTGAAGTACAAGAAAAAGATTAACCCCAAAACTTATAAAGATTAAAGGATCTTGGGTCAAAAGTCCTAAATTTGCAGCAGGACTCAACTATCCAAAAAGATATCAGAAAATATTAATGTTGATTTTATAATAATATTTGGCATTCGCTCTCTCTTTTCTCTTCATAATTGTTCCTCGTTTTCCAATGCATTTAATGGTTAACGAGAAGAATAAGACATACCTTGAAGCTAAAAAGGCCAACTGATATGCCTTGGCGATTTTTTCCCAGTGGAAGTCCTTGCCGCGATTGAAGCACTTGGCTGCTACCTCATACAAGGAGTGCCTCATGAACTCTTCCCCTCTCTGCAGCCATTGTTCTGTGAAAGACTCCTCCGCAAACATCCCTCCAACCGAGTCTGAAATAAATACAACTCCATTAATACCTTACCACCTGAGGTGTCCAAATCTGCACTAAAGATATGTAATAAATGAAAATCGATATGGACATCGTAGTTGATTTTGCATTTTATAACTGACGATATCGATGTCGATATCGTCATTTTGTATACGATATCGTCGATATCGACAACAAAGTTGGTCTTGGACATGTATGTATGATGTGATAAAAATGATATAGTATCAGTTTATATGATACAATAAGACATTGTTTAAAATGATACAAAACAGCATTGTATCATGTGATACAATATAAAATATTATCACATAATACGATTTTATCAGAATCATATGAAACGATATGACATTGATTAATATGATACAATATTGTATCATATGATTAAAAGATGTCCACGTATAACTAAGGTGAATTAAACAATTTTTATAGATCTAAACTACATTAAATATGTCTTTAAAATTATTAGACGGATAACATAAACAAAAATCAAGAGACTGTATGCAGTCATGAAATAAACGTTTTAAACCCGAAACCTTTTAAAAAAGTTGTCTTCCCCCCATTAAAATTACCAAACAATTATGTACGGTAAATTATGATTTGATTAGGAAAAGAGAAAACTTATGCAACTTTATAAGAAAATAACTTGTACTAAAAAATATTTAAAAACTGTATTTTTTCTTAGACTTCTATGTTAAATTCAAGCAGTGATAAATTTTTAACTATTTTTAAAAAACTTAAAAAATTCGAAAGTTGAATCTTTATTATTTGATAAACTCTTAAAATCATACAAAAAATTTATTGGTTCAACATACAGTCAATTAGATGCGAATATGATTGTTACCCATGAATGGATTACCTGGAAGCTGACATGAATTCATAAAAGTATTTGGTCGCCATATTAGTTTCGATCGCTCCTCTACTGCCACTGGGGTATATATACCGGTTGAGAAAGTTACGGTCGGTTGCTTTCCGATCGAAGCATTCAGGTTGCACGGACTTCTAAATGCATGAACTACACATTGTAGTAAAATGTTTGTAATAAAGAATAGAGGAAACAACAATCAATAAAATACAAAATATATTTATTCTTCGAAAGAATTTTTAGGTATCCGTATTATTTTGCACGGATAGTACTGCCTTACTCCGCTTACACATCGAACACGTGTGTCGTCCATACAGAGTTCATAACGTTTGCATCTTTTTGAAAACCCCGGCGGCACTACATCCAACACAGTAGCTAAATGATAGTAAATCCAAGAAAGTAACATAGTAACATCGCTTCCATCGGTTTCTACAAAAACGTTCTGTTTCTAAAATCCATGCAATCATTGACATTGCTCGACATTGCCTGGATTTCAGTCTGTCGTGTTTCGTCGTTCATTTGATATTTCTTGACAGTGCAGTGGTTGTCATATTATTTTTGTTCAAAACGCGTTTCTCCACGTCTTTTCGTCCAAGGTAACGTGTTCGGGTGTATGAAATACTTGAATGCGGTGAAGCATGAATAATGCTCTCGGCCTTATATAGGGGGTGTGTAGCGATGAGCAGAACAATGGAAATCGACAACTAATATGGCGGTAGTCGGAGATAAAATGGAAATAATGCGTATTTATGAATTCATGTCAGCTTTAATATTCAAGTTTATTTCCTATATAGCTTGTAACAAGTGATTTAATTGGCTAAAAAGCCAAGTGTAAATTTCCGTACACCCGACTTGAGCCGGGGCTAAATAACGTGACGTCACAATGCATTAAATGTGATGTCACAATGCATTAAATGCGTAAATGGTATATTTTGAAAGTGTAATACACCCATGATTGGACATGGGGAAACAGTTTTATTTGGTTTACGTAGGAAATAAATTCGTGATTCAGGTCCAATTAAGGGTGTACGGGGATACACCCCGGGTTGTGTTTCATACATCCTGAGGCCTTTACCCCGGGTTGTGTTCCATACAACCTGGGGTATTTTTTATTTAATACACAATGTTGTATCATAAGAATGTTACAAAACTGTATCATAAGATATATTACATTTCATGATTAAAATATATTACATTAAAAAGTAGCGTGATATTTAACAAAATGATTAAGTTTTGTGTCATATGATTTATTGTTTCATTTTATACAAAATCCTAGGACAGTTTTCTATAACTTATCATTCAATTATAGCACAGACTATTTAGCAATATCATACAAAATTAGGAATCACATTATAATAACCCGTATAAAAGGATTAGCCAACATTTACCAACAACTTTGAGTGAGTTAAGACCAGTAGTTCTTTCTTTTTTCTTAATATTCTTGATATTCGACGCTTTGTGTCCAAAGTAATTTATGTTTCATATCCATAGTTACGTTATAGGTGGTTATAACCAAGCTTTTTCTACTGCTTTGAACTACTTAAAGAATTTCACCTGTCCTAGCATCCTTGTAATCAAGATCAAGCTACCTCTATATAACATATCAATAGTAATATTAACTGTGTACGTCTGAATGGGGTGTTACCAGCATTTACCTTAATATGTAACCAGCTTCAAGACTCTAAACCATTTTCAGTTGGTCTAAAATTTGCCAACAATTCTAAATAATAATCAACAAGAGGCCTATAGGCCTTAACGGTCACCTGAGTAGCATAACCCATACACAAACTTGTCAAGGAGTCTCATATATGCATTTAATTAAGTTTTATTCTGGAATAGAAAAAAACTTTATTTGTAATGACGACCACCTACCTGCCTGAAATCTTTCAAAAAGGACTATTAAACCTATAATTTTAGCGAAAAACTTAAAAGATCATAAAAGGGTGCATGGCCTGATATTGAAAAGGTGCAAGACTCTGATAGAAAATAATGTAATAATAATAACAAGGTGGCTATTATTCATGTTTTACCTAAAACAACCTCCCATCCCCCATCCCGCCGGGGCAGACAGAAACTCTCCCTGTGGGCATTTAAACAAACGAAAAAAAACACCCCCAGCTTTATCGATAAAAGCTATCATGAGTTACTCACTTCTCCTGTTCCAGTTTTTGAATATTCAACATTCGTTGAGAATCACCATCTGGCATATATACCAAAATCATCTTACCTTAATATCAGTGATTTTAGTTAGCCAATTATTACTTTACTATTAACAAGTCTATTTGTTTATTTTGAAAGTTCAAAAACTGTTTTTGTTTCAAAAGATAAAAAGCCTTGCATAACTCTTTTGATCATACAGCTTCTTTATAATTACATTATATTCAATGATTAATTACTAAATATGAACAAGCAAAGGAAGATAACTCCATTAGGAAGAAGCAAGGGAAAACAAGATGTAATTATAATCGGGGCGATTATAAAGTCTCCCAAATGAACGAGGCTATCATATAGAGTAGGGATGACCCACAAAGTTTCATGATGTTCCCAGGGGTCCTTTACTATATATCAGGTGAACTAACATGACCCAAGGAACAAGAATATATATGGTTTAGGGGTGGGGATATTAACCGTTTTCAAGGTATTCGGGCACTACCTGTTTGAGGGGGGTCAGGACCAACCCCAGGGCCCATGACCTACATACCATATGATGCCCCTTGACACAAGGAACAAGAATATATATGGTTTAGGGGTGGGGATCTAAACCGTTTTCAAGTTATTTGTGCACTTCCTGTTTGAGGGGGGTCAGGACCATCCCCAGGGCCCATGACCTACATACCATTTGATGCCCCTTGACTCAAGGAATAAGAATATATATGGTTTAGGGGTGGGGTTCTTAACCGTTTTCCTGTTTTAGGGGGGTCAGGACCACCCTTGAGGCCCATGACCTACATACCATTTGATGGCCCTTAACACAAGGAACAAGAATATATATGGTTTAGGGGTGGGGACATTAAACCGTTTTCAAGAAATTTGTGCACTTCCTGTTTGAGAGGGGATAAGGACCAGCCCCAGGGCCCATGACCTTCATACCATTTGATGGCCATTAACACAGGGTACAAGAATATATATGGTTAAGGGGTAGGGTTCTTAACCGTTTTCAAGATATTCTGGCACTTCCTGTTTGAGGTGGGACAGGACCACCCCCGGGGCCCATGACCTACATACTATTTGATGCCACTTCACACAAGGACATCATATCCATGCCTTTAGTTTTTCACAAATATATACAGGAGTAGAGAAGAAGATTTTCTAAGATTTAATACATTTTTACTATATGGCCATATTGGCCCCACCCTAGTGCCTAAACACCTGTCCCAGGGTTCATAAATTTCACAATTTAGGTAGAAGACTTCATGTACATCATATCCAGGCCTTTAGTTTTTCACAAATATATATGGGAGTAGAGAAGAAGATTTTCTAAAATTTAATACATTTTTACTATATCGCCATTTTGGCCCCACCCTTGAGCCTGAACCCCTGACCCAGGGACCATGAATTTCACAATTTTGGTAGAGGGCTTCATGGACATCATATCCATGCATTTAGTTTTTAACAAATATCTATGGGAGTAGAGAAGAAGATTTTCTAAGATTTAATACATTTTTACTATATGGCTGTATTGGCCCCACCCTAGAGCCTGAACCCCTGATCCAGGGGCCATGAATTTCATAATTTTGGTAGAGGGCTTAATGGACATCATAACCATGCAATCAGTTTTTTCCTCACATTTGTGGGAGTAGAGAAGAAGATTTTTGAAAATTTGGCTGTTTTTTTGCATATTTGGCCCCACCTGTGGCACCCTGGGGGTGGTAGAGACACCAATTTCACAATTTACATTCCTCTTACCATAGAGATGCTTTACACCAAAAATGGGAACAATTTGCTTTGTAGTTTTTAAGAAGAAGTTAAAAATGTAAATTGTTAACGCACGACGCACGACGACGGACGAAAACAGATAGCAATAGGTCACCTGAGTTTACTCAGGTGACCTAAAAACACACTCCGTAGCTTTGTACTTCATCCACAATGCAAATTTGAATAAGTTTAGACTTATACCTAGAATATGCGATCTGCTCCAAAAACCTGCTCCTCTAACATCCGAAACCTATGGCCCAGATTTAGCATCCGAGCCTGTCAAGTGCATATGTATCACAATATGCTAAATCTAACCAAGAACAAATAAAAAATTGACAATGACAATCAAGACACATGCTCCAGGAACTTTCTCGCCCCAAACCCCAACTGTTTACCAGCAACTGAAACTTATGGCGGCTTAGATTTAGAATCCAAGTCTGCCAAGGGCAAAAGTATTATAAGATGCAGGATCCTAAGAGATAAGTGAAAATCGGACCAATATTAACCTAGATATGGCCAACAAAAGGCACATGCTCCGAAACTCTTATCCTTCTCCACTATCTGAAATTTATAGCTCACATTCAGCATAGAAATCTATTTAGTCGTATACCCAGGTGCAAAATTAAGGAAAGTTTGATGAAGTAAGGACAAGTAATAACGGGAACCTCCAAAACCCTTAATCTGACACTGATGCAGAAGTAAAAACAATGCCATAGCTTGTCTTATTAATGTCTACAAAAATAAATTATTTAAATTTTCAAAAGAAATAAAAATGTATATACCATCTCACCAAAAATTACTTACCATCCTTAAAACAATTAATATTTAAGTGTCACTGAAAAATACTAAATTTCTATTGACCATTATTTGTCTGAGAAACTTAGACACGATTTGAGCTTAAAATTTTCAAACATAATTTCCTCATTGTTAAAGTATAGAACAGATAGGATGGGCATTTGTTATGCCCTACTAAAATTTAAATGTTAGAAATCAAGTTACAAACGAGATACATAGGAAAGAATTCTTTGTTATGTTAACAAAGCTCGAGTCATTTTCTGTTCACATATTATGTAATGTAAAGAATATCTTAGACTTCATAATTCGTTACAAACAAGATAAACTGTTTCAATGTGGTCATAAATAACTTTAAAAAAAGAAAAGAAATGAAACCAATTTAACGCCCATGTAAAACCATGCAAACAAAACAAGACTTCAGCTTTATTAAAAACATAATTATAACATAAAATTAAATTTGAAAATTATATAACTAACCACCATTTTCTGCTTCAGCAATAGTGACATTCCTTGTCAATTTTCGTGCCTTGAAATACTCAAACATAGGTGCTCTTTTGTCCATATCCTCGTCAAATATCCACACGTTAACACGGGCTCTCGTGACTGCAGTGTACAGGTGCTTCAGCTCTGAGTTCAAAACCTTGTGTTGTTTGGGGTCAAAGGCCAAAGGCCGAGGATGGTAACCACGTTTTAAAACATCTGTACATACGGACATATATAAAAACAAAACAGAAAATGGTTTACATTTGTAAGATAGTATAATCTTAGAAGCAAAATCAGAGAAATGGTTCCCTCGCTATGTACCTGCATTAATTGATACCAAACTCTCAGAGCTGTGTAAATTGTTCTGCTCATTTGTTGCTACCACCTTTTCGAGGAAATCTGTTACTACTCTCCATTCTTTAGTAGCCTAAAATTGTGTTGTCTAAATACAACTTTTATGCCTTTCTGTGTTCACTTACTAAAATGATATTGTGGAAATTAATATATGCAGATATAAAATAAATCTAGAGGAACAGAAATTTTAAGTTGTACCTGAGAATCTTTGAAGAAGTTGTAAAGTAGGATGTCATCAAACTCCAGTCCCTTGGCCTCGTAGATGGTCAGTATCAGTCCAAGGTTGAGTTCCTCTGGAATGTTTTTTCGAGCAGCTTCATTGACCACCAGGATGGCTTGATGAGCGCCAAACTCGATGTTGGAAGCCTTCCTTTTGTTTCCACATAAAAGCACAGCTAAATCACTGTAAATATACAATGTATTGAAAAATAATTAAAATTTAATTAATATAGAAAACGTGAAGTATTTCAAGAATATTCCTGTTGAAGGCATGCCTAAAGCTGCAGGATTCTAGAAGGACAGGGCGAGGTCCTTGGAAAAGCCCTTGGTCCTTCTGCAGTCTGTCAAAGGATTCTGGGAAGAACTCGACCAAAAGATCTAGGATACTGGAGGCCAGAGACAGAATTCCAGCGTGGGACCGGTAATTGTGGGTCAACTGATGGACCTAGAGACACAAAACGCTAAATCAGGATAAGACACAAATTTAACCAAAATCGAAATGTTTGAGAATTGCAGAAAAAGACCCGCAACCGTTCTGCTGGCAATTTGATTTTTCATACTAGAGAAATGCCAGCAAAGCAATTAATGTTTATAAAGTCATTTTGTAACCCTTCCGCCTTCTTGATCTCCTTGAGGTGCAACTCAAACTAAGGAATCACCAAGTCCAATAGTTGTTTCACAAGCAGTTTATTAAAAAGCGTGATCGTATACTTATAATTGATCATTTTGATTCAGAAGGGAATTTTATAACTCTTGAATCCCTTAATATTTTACATGTAAACACAAACTTTTTAGAATATGCTGGACTTAAAAAGGCTGTGTTAGATAGAATTGGTTCCTATAATATTAAAGAAGCAAGAATTAAAATACAAGCACACATACCAAATACAATTGCAATTTTCAAGAAAGCAAACAAAGGCTGCAAAGATATGTATAATTAGACTCTTGTTGCAAAAGCAACAAAAAGGTCTTCCCTTTTGATAAACATGTATCAATTTAACTGTAAGACATTGCTTCTCTCACATACAAAAAAAAGTTGATATGATAACTATTGTGAATGAAATATCCAAACGTTACTTCCATGTATAACAACGAGAATGAAAAAGAAATCAATTTTTGAAGTACTTTCTGTGACGACCGGAAGTAACGTCGTACCAAACAAAACATGTTGAACATTTGTACAATCATAAGTCAATCTTTCTTCAAAGTTTGGTTGTTCACGTCTCTGCCAAATCTGAGATCTTGTTGAAACAATATTTTTTGTCTCGGGACCGGAAACGGGCGGAATGAAGTTATTAATAAAATGGAAAACTCGTATTTCTCTTACATTTGCCTAGCGTACATCACTGTTTATCAGGCTAGATGAAACTCCCAAGTAAGTCAGTTAAACTTGATAAAAAAATGATTTGCTTGAACCTCTCCGGTGAGAACCGGAAGTGAGGTTGACAAAATAAAACCCGTTAAACACATTTTCAATCAAATGTCTATCATTCATTAAAGTTTCGTGTCTCAATCACTTACAGTGACAAAGATCTCGAAGGCATCAAATTTGTAAAAAGGAAAGCTACCTAGAGATATTTGAGTTTGAGATATCTCACCGGAAGTAAAATTTATTTGCTAGTTTAGCATTGTATAGATGACATATCTAAGATTTTATACTGATATATTCATAATATTTCATTTCATCTAAAATAAACAGAATATGAAAAAAACAAATTTTTGAAGTGCTTCCGGTGACAAACGGAAGTTACGACGAATCAAACAAAATAGTGTAAACACATGTGCACACATAGGTCTATCATCCCTCAAAGTTTGATTGTTGAAGTTATTACCGTTTTTGAGATCTCGAAGAGTCAAGGTTTTTTGTCTCGGGACAGGAAACGGACAAACGGAAGTGTTCAATGAAAATGAAAGCTAGTATTTCTTTAAGATTAGACAACAGGACTTTATTGCCCATCAATTTATCTAACATTGTCAAAGAAAAACAGTAAAACTCATAAACAACCTGATTAGTTTGAACTCTTCCGGTGTGGACCGGAAATGACGGTTGACAAAATGAAAACGGTTAAACACACTTTCTATCAAATGTCTATCATCCATGTAAGTTTCGTGTCTTGGTCACTTTAAGTTTCTGAGATCTCACTGTTACAACATTTGTTTAAAAAAGACTACCTGAGATATTTGAGATGTCTCACCGAAAGTAGAATTTTTTTGTTAATTTATCATCGGATAGATGATATAGGTAAGCATTTACACTTATATTTCAATTCTGTGTGAAATAAATGAAATTAAAAATAATCACTAATAGTTTTTGAGATCTCGCGGGTACAAAATTTAATTTATTTTTAAAAAAGCTACCTGAGATATTTGAGATGTCTCACCGGAAGTGGAATTTTTCTGTTGATTAAACATCGCTTAGATGACATATATAAAGATTTATACTTATATATTCATTCTATGTAAAATAACTTAAATACGTAAAAAAATTAATTTTAAAATTACTTCCGGTGACGACCGGAAGTTACGACGAACAAGACAAAATAGTTTAAACACATCTACACATATAGGTCTATCATCCCACAAAGTTTGAATGTAAAAGTTTTTGTCGTTTTTGAGATCTCGAGGTGACAAGCTTTTTTGTTGCGGGACAGGAAACGGACGACCGGAAATGAAATTCGAAAAAATGAAAAAAAAGCCTCGAGATATTATCATTTTCTATCATCCCTAAAAACTTCACGAAAATCTATCCAGTCATCTCTGAGATTTTCTGCCGACAAAAAAAGGGGGGGGAATAATAAGAAAGAAATAAAGAAAAAGCACTGCAATCACTATAAGGTCTAAGGAAGACCTTAACTAGATTCTTGTTGCTATAGCAACAAAAAGGTCTTCCGTTCTCATATAAATGTATTATTCAGTAAGCGCAACTTAGATATTATGCTTTGAAATAGGTCTAAGTTCATTTTAACACGAATTAAATGTGTTTAAAATTTTCAAAAAAATTAAATTTCATCCAATCAATTCGAGAAATATGTCATCAGAAGCAGAATTCCAAGCGCAACTTAGATATCATGTTTCAAAATTAGTCTGAGATAGTTTTAAAACGATTTAAATGAGTTTGAAATTTTCAAAAAATTTAAATTTCATCCAATCAATTCGAGAAAGATGTCATCAGACGCAGAATTGCAAGCGCAACTTAGATATCATGTTTTAAAATAAGTCTGAGGTCATTTTAACGCGATTTATATGAGTTTAAAATTTTCGAAAAATTTAAATTTTATCCAATCTATTCGAAAAAGATTTCATCAGACGCAGAATTGCAAGCGCAACTTAGATATCATGTTTTAAAATTAGTATGAGATAATTTTAATACGATTTAAATGAGTTAAAAAATTTTAAAAAAATTAAATTTCGTCTAATCAACTCGAAAAAGATGTCATCAGACGCAGAATTGCAAGCGCAACTTATATATTATGTTTCAAAATAAGTCTGAGGTCATTTTAAGACGATTTAAATGAGTTTAAAATTTTCGAAAAATTTAAATTTCATCCAATCAATTCGAGAAAGATGTCATCAGACGCAGAATTGCAAGCGCAACTTAGATATCATGTTTTAAAATCAGTCTAAGGTCATTTTAAATCGATTTAAATGAGTTTAAAATTTTCGAAAAATTTAAATTTCATCCAATCTATTCGAAAAAGATTTCATCAGACGCAGAGTTGCAAGCGCAACTTAGATATCATGTTTTAAAATTAGTCTGAGATACTTTAAACACGATTTAAATGAGTTTAAAAAATTTTAAGAATTTAAATTTCGTCCAATCAACTCGAAAAAGATTTCATCAGACGCAGAATTGCTAGTGCAACCTAGATATCATGCTTTAAAATTAGTATGAGGTCATTTTAACACGATTAAAGTGAGCTTAAATTTTTTTAAAAAATTGAAATTTCGTCCAATCAACTTAAAAGAAATGTCATCAGACGTAAAATTGCAAGTGCAAATTAGATATCATGTTTTAAAATAAGTCTAAGGTCATTTTCACACGATTTAAATGAGTTAAAAAAATTTTTAAAAAATTTAAAATTTCATCCAATCAATTCGAGAAAGATGTCATCAGATGCAGAATTGCAAGCGCAACTTAGATATCATGTTTTGAAATTAGTCTGAGGTTATTTTAACGCGATTTAAATGAGTTTAAAATTTTCAAAAAATTTAAATTTCATCCAATCAATTCGAGAAAGATGTCATCAGACGCAGAATTGCAAGCGCAACTTAGATATCATGTTTTAAAATTAGTATGAGATAATTTCAATACGATTTAAATGAGTTTTAAAATTTAAAAAATTTAAATTTCGTCTAATCAACTCGAAAAAGATTTCATCAGACGCAGAATTGCAAGCGCAACTGAGATATCATGTTTTGAAATTAGTCTGAGATACTTTTAACACGATTTAAATGAGTTTTAAAAATTTTAAGAATTTAAATTTCGTCCAATCAACTCGAAAAAGATTTCATCAGACGCAGAATTGCAAGCGCAACTTAGATATTAGGTTTTGAAATTAGTCTGAGGTCATTTTAACACGATTAAAATAAGTTTAAAAATTTTTAAAAATTTAAATTTCGTCCAATCAACTCGAAATAGATGTCATCAGACGCAGAATTGCAAGCGCAACTTAGATATCATGTTTTGAAATTAGTCTGAGGTCATTTTAACACGACTTAAATTAGTTTAAAAAAATTTTAAAATTTAAATTTCGTCCTATCAACTCGAAAAAGATGTCATCAGACCCAGAATTTAACATTCCTCAAATATTCAGTATTATATCTTTTATCGGTATTAAGGAGATGCGTTGAGTAAAGAAAATTCGTTGCAAATATTCGAGCTTTATTTTGATCCCAGCTAGCTTCCGTACCCAGAATTTTCGGAATTTTTTTTTTCCAGGAGCGACTAGACTAGCATGTCCTCTATCATTCCTGAAAATGTCAGCTTTCTATCTTCACCCGTTTCTGAGGAGTTGCGTGGACAAGAAGTCAAGAAAAAAAGACAAAATGGCGAATAAGTCCGAACCGGAAGTGATATTTACAAAATCAAAAATGGGGTACAAACTTCAAATACTAATAGATCGATGCTGAAAATTTGACGAAAATCAGACGACCCATCTCTGAGAAATCTTCTGCACAAAAATTGTAAAGAAAAAAAAGAGAAAAAAAACTAGACACGATCTCGTTGCGAGCAACGAGTGGGTCTTCCGTCCGTTTTTTCAATAGATTAGATAAAATCCCTCACTTAAATGTTAATCTACGCAAAAAATTAGGAAAAAAAAATTTCGGCACTCGGGGCTTGAACCCGGGTCCCCTGGGCACATGTCCACGACTCTAACGACTGAGCTACTCGGACTCTCGCTTCAGGACTTTGATGCTTAATATCTCGAGAATGCATTGATCGATTTCAAAACAAATTACATATTCGGAATCAGTGAAAGGGTCACTATCACTTTTTTTGAACAAAAATATAAAACAAAAAAGTTTAAAATTTTCATTTTTTAAATCTGCTTCCGGTGACAACCGGAAGTTACGGCGGACATTCTTTTGACCGAGGTACACCAGAAAAACGAAAGATCTATCATCTCTGAAAATTTCAGCCCTCTATCTTCACTCGTTTTTGAGAAACCTCGCAGACAAAATTGACTTTAAAAAATTGTAAAACGACGATAACTTCCGACCGGAAGTGAGTTTTGAAAAACTTTCACGGCAGTACAAACTTCAGATGAGTAGGCATTAGCTCTGAAAATTTGAAGGAAATCTAACTAGCCATCTCCGAGAAATCGCCTGCACAAAATGTGTAAGGAAAAAAAGAATTATAATAAAATTGATAAAGAAACAATAGAATAATAGAAGGGTCTTCCGCTGAGACGGAAGACCCTAAAAACCTGAAAAAGTAACAATAGAATAATAGAAGGGTCTTCCGCTAAGACGGAAGACCTTAAAAACCTGAAAAAGTAACAATAGAATAATTGAAGGGTCTTTCGCTGAGACGGAAGACCCTAATAAGAAACATTACAATCACTATAAGGTCTTCCGTTGGAAACGGAAGACCTTAATAATTTAATAAGTAAAAAGAAAGAAACAATCAAAGCAGTTTATAAATGGCATGAAGAAGGTTATAGATTTAGTGACTCGGATTGGGGTAAAATTTTTTAGCTTCCGTTTAAAACTACAAAGGAATCTAAATATCACTGGTTACAATTTCAAATATTACACCGAATAATTGCAACAAACTACTTTTTAACAAAATTAAAACTAAAGGAAACCAATCTTTGTACTTTTTGTAAGGTAAAAATTGAAACCATTGAGCATCCTTTTTATGAATGTCCTGATGTTAAAGAGAAATGATGTGCAGTTGAAGAAATGTTTCTATCAAGGTTTAATTTTCCAATAGCTTTTGATAAGATAGGCGTATTATTTGATAAATTTAACAACAATAATGTTTACAAAGTTCATAACTTATTGACACTGGTTGTGAAACAGTTTATTTTTGCCTGTAAATATAAAACGGTACCCAAGTTGGATATGAGTGCATTGTTTACCTTAATAACCGATAGATTACTTACTGAAAAACAATTTAAAAAATTTTGATTGACAAATCTACTTGTTTAAGTGCTCCAATACAATGTTCCTGTACATAATGCTATCAATCTTTCTTTCTTTACCCTCTCCCATATAACTTTCACTAAGTGTGTGTATATATATATATATATATATATAAATATAATAGACACTAGCAAATGAGAAAATCTATTTTTGAGAGATATATATTTATATGACATATTATTATACCAATGACATGTTTATATACAACTGTGAATGTAAAATACCAAAATAAAAAAATGAAAAAAAAGCGTGATCGTATAGTTTTGTCAAAGTTACAACATCAATTAGAAGCAGCCCAAATTAAAGATCTCAAATTCAAAATCAAAATCAATATCTCTAATTTCACATCCAAATAAAAATATGTCTAACATCATTTTACAAGGGATTATATTACATTTTACTTATGATTGACAGTTCCGACTAGTTGGGCCCATCTACGATGATCGTGAGTGAACATTTAGTGTTCAGAGTTATATTTTATTTCTAAATAAAGCAACAAAACTGTCAGAACTGTCAGAAAGAATACTGTGATGCAGTTTTGAGTCTCCAAATCCCGAGTATCTGAGTCTCCCACCTAGGTATGAAGCATCGTTTACGCATAATACATTCATTCATACATGGCTTAAAGGTTACAAAGGTTAAATAGCATTACATGACTAATTTGCAATATCAGGGCCTTCATTGCAGACACAGGATGCCAAATATGATAATTTGTTGATAACATGTTTATATATTTTCAGTTTGGATTTTACTTGTGCCAAAATTAATTAACCTCATTTAGGACTAAGAGTATTTGGATGCAGGCTTTGAGTCTCCCGCCTTAGTAGGACGCATCGCTTGCGTACAATATTAAAATGTCATATATAAAAGTATACATGAGTTCATGGTTTAAAAGGTTACAAAGGTTATATAAAACATGCGATACATGACCAGAGCTATCCATGCAGACAAAAATGACAACTTGTTGATAAACTCCCAATTCGGATATTTGAGCCTGCATTCTACACCTGTTTGCATAACATCATTTAGGAATACTGCGCAGTGCCACAAGAGTCACAGAGTTCATTCTGTTAGTCATCATTATCACAATTAATTGCGCAATATCTAGGTATACATAAGTATCATAGTGACCAATTTGTAATACTAACAATTTAAGGTCATAGCATGGCTATCTGGTTACAATTTTCACTAAAAATATCGTTTATAAGTAAAGCACACATTTTCACATTCATTTCGTATGAGACATGAAGACTTAAACAAATCTGATATCAACGTAGAAAATGTTTCAATTTAAAAATGATTATAGTTAAATCCATACCTTCTTTGGTACTTTTACAAGAGAGGATTTCCTAATGACGTGCGTAGACCTATTTGCATAGAAGAAAAGGGAGGTTAAGTCTTCGAATCTGAAAGATACACCCCTCATGATGCTCTGGGCGGTATCTCCTGTCAAGAACATCTCGTTAGGAGAGTGACACACCCTCAGTAGTAGACACAGCTCAGCCTGGGTAAAGTCCTGAGTCTCATCCACATAAATCTGATGGATAATCCACTTCATCTCTTTTTCTTTCTTCAGCCTACAGAGTTTATTATCATCATCAACTTTTTGAATATTCATCAATATAATTTGTTCATACATGATATAGCAATTCAGTTTATCAAAATGATGTTGACCCTGGTATTCTATATAGAAGTTTAAAAAATGTTTTAATCATAATTATTATATTCTCTAAGAAAAGAACATACGTAGTCAGAGAACAAACCTGTTAAACACATTTTGAACTAGATCTATTTCATCAAATAAGAGTTTCTGTCTCTTGAAATGGTCATATTTTTTAAAAATCTCATAAATGTTTTCTCTTTCCCCAGAGAAATTAGGTGCCCTCTTTCTTCCCAGGTCAAAGTACTCTTCTTTTGACAGATATCCCGAGGGCTTTGAAAGCGCCTCAAAGGACCCTTTGATGAAAGACATAATCTCCGTCCAGATCAGCGAGGGATGGTACTGTCCCGAACACTTCTTGTTAATCCAGGGCCATACTTCCTCCGCAAAGACTTCATAGGTCACCTCCCTCCGCGGATCTACTTTTTTACGTGGCCGATTCTGCGTATCCTGGTCGTTGTCGTCATCTTCGCTGTCATCAGCGTACTGGTGCTGGTCGACTTCATTATCTCTATCTTCATCGTCTGAGTCTTCGTTTAACATGGAAAGAAAGCTGAAGGCTCCGTCTGACTCAGCCCATCCCTGGATCTCTACCTGTTACATGCGTAAGTAAGAGAAAAGTTATACATCTACATAAAAACCCAAATACTCTTTGCATACTTGTTATTTTCAAGGGGCTTAAAAACCCCTTTAATAATAAATTGATGTCATAATTCAATACACATTGTCTTATGAGCTGAAGCCTACATTAAAAAATTAAGGTTAGAGTTATTTCTATCAAACGATCTATCTTTCATTTTAGCTTTTTATAAAGGGTAAAATTTAAAATTATCAACAGAAATGATCAAGTTCTTAGAATAAAACATAAAACAATTTTTATTTGTTAAATCTAATCATCTGTAAATATCAACAATACCTATTTAATTATCGAGCTCTTAGATCAGGAACGTTTGAAAATATGTAGTTTATGTAGTAAAATGGTGTCGTTTACAGAACATTTGTCATACAGATATCAATACATAGGAGAAACACGGCTGCAATTTTTACCTTTAAGCTTCCATCGTCATTCCTCTCAAAGAAGCACGACCCCTTCAGTGATGCATCTAGCATTAGGAGCAGTTTCTTGGAGGTGATGAAGAGAGGAAACTGGTTATCCCCAATGTCCTGGATCCTGTGGGGGAGGGGCTGTTCCTCCTGGGACACAAAGTGCCTGACAACTTCACAGGCGTTGCTCATCTCCTTGAAGTTCTTCTGCACCTCGCTACACAGCACGATGTTCTTAGTGATGAAGACCTGGTGAAGATGATCGTACGTCTGATCCTCTTCTCCTACTTCTTTGTTTTCTGTTTTTTCTGTGGGAGCTGCTCCTTCTTCCGGTGTGTCTTCTTCAGAGTCTCCAGTTTTATCTACAATTCAAAATTTTTTTTATATAAAATGACTCAAGTATTTTCACATTAATCTAAAACCATGCAGCAATAGACTCAGACTAAACATTAAGTTTAATAGATTCTTTTCCATTTTCATTCAATCACCTACCAACAACATCATTATTCTTATAAAATATCTGACATCTAGGAATAAGTTTCGAATCTGCAGCTACCGCCCCGGTCCAGTAAGACACAAACTGGCTCCAAATTCTATACAGACAACAAGTGGTCTTCCCTGTACCACTGCGGCCCATCAACAAAATAGGAGCATTAGACCTAAGGTTAATAATTGAATGTTCTAAATCAGTCACTCTGAATGGAAAATCCACTTTCACTTCAAGATTTCGCAAAACATGGCTGACCAAGATAAAGTCGAAATTGTAGAATTTTAGAATCTGGTATTCAGTCTCGTTGGAACTTGCTGGAGGGTAGTATCTCTGCAAGCTTTCCAGAGTATTGACATCTGCGTCCGAATCACTCTCAGCAAAGACCATTGGAACTCTCTTGTCCATCTTTGCCTTGAACTGATCCTGGGCGACCCCCTTTAATTTTTTTTGAATTATACATTTTTCCCCTCTGGAGTGGGATTTGATGATGCGCTGCACAGAGTTATATATCTTGTCATGGTCGAACACAATGTCCCAGACTCTAATAACCTCAGAGTAAATCCTCCCTCCGCGGACCGGCTGGTCTGTTTCGTTTTCTGCATACTGCAGCCTCTGTTCAGCATTCTCACTTAGTCTTGGTGAAAATGCTTTTGCCAATTCCCAGATAATTCTACTGGCTTTACTGAGCTTGACTTCGTACAGTTTGATGGTAGGTGGGGTGTTCTTCAGTTCCTTACACAGATGAGTGGTCCATTCTCCTCTAGCCAGGAGCTGGATATTTTGGATAATTCTCTGCTTCAGATCGGGGGGAACTTTTTTGTCCCGTAGTGTTTTCCAAACATCAGCTGTGCACTCTACTTCCCATGGCAAATTGTCAAAGACTTGTGGATCCATCTGAAATAGGTATAGAACATTACTGTATATTATAATATTAAATATAATTTATTATAGACTGCTATTGTGTTAAAGAACTTTGGGAACTATATGAGGAGTGGATGTTAATGATATTTAAATTGTAAGTGACGTTAGACAAACACTCTGTTCTGTTTTGAAAATTGTAAAAAAAAAAAAAAAACAACTTTGTATAAAGTACAAAATAATTTAACACATTGACCTGCTCATGATCAAGTCTTTTTATACGTCGTTCTTGAACGGTATACACACGGGTCTTGGATGTTTTCTGTTTAGATTATTCCCTCCTCCCAGTCTATATGCACCTGTAATCTGCAGTTTGTCCACCGCTTCTTAATTGTTGTTCATCTTGGAATTGTATGATAAGTGTTGCTCTGCTTTGAATTTGTATTTCGTTTTATGGATTTTTGAGATGATTGACGGTTTGTTATTGTCATTTTTTCATGTAAATCCTTGCATCTTTTAGATTACCTGTACAATGCCTGTAAATCCTGGTATTATTTGGTTAACACGTAAATCCTTTCATTATTTGATGAACATGTAATCCTGTATTGTTCGATGACCTGTAAAGTGTTGTATTTTTTTTTGCTTACCTTTTAAAAATCCTTGTTTGGTTTAACCTGTAAATACTTCCAACACAGTTTGTATCTCTTATTTGTGGCATCATTTGGATTACCTGTTAATACTTGCATCACTAGTATTACCTGTAAATCCCTTTTCTCTTTATACTGCTCCTCAGCTAGTTCATATGGCTTCTCCGTCACTTGTTTCGCTTTAGTAGGTGTCTGTTAACAATGCAATATCAATAAACATTAGTGTTGCATATACTAAATCAAAAAGCCATCTGACCACATTTACTACAATGAAATGTGACACAGGCAGATTGCCATAGGTTAATAAAAGGTTAAGTAACGTCAAAAACCCACGGCCAGTCTCACATACGCTTACTGACTCATTGAACTTTTCTCGTTCTCATGAATAGTTATCAATATCAATTTACCAATGAGAAAGAAAAAAACTCTATAGTTTTTTGGAGATGTAAAATGACGATCATATAATGAAATTATGTCATTGTTAATAGATAAAAGGGTAAGCATTGATGGGATTTGTGAGATTTCCTATCTGAAAATGTGCATGAGCCAATCAGAATTCATGAGCTCGAGAAACGTTTAATGAGTCAGCCCACGGTCTTTAAGCGTATACGAAACTAGGCGTGGGTTTCTGACGATGTACTACAATTAAACATATCTATATAAATTTTAATTTAATCGACAATATTTCTGTTAACAACAATCAAACTGTTATTTATGACACTTTGCTACAGGTGTGTTTTATTGTGAATTTTCTTGTGAGTTTATTTGAATATAAAAGTATTTTTTTTAACACTCTTCTTGTACATGCTTTGTGTAAAGTGTGCTTAATGTTGGTCAAATAATTAAAACGTTTGAGAGGTTAAGAAGAAATCGACAAAATGGTAAAAGGAACAGACTAGTGATTGACACAACATGATCAGAGGTGCACTTGCAGCTGTAAGCAGATTATTCCACAAAGGTCACATAAAAATATTTTTTTATATCATTTGTCACAGCATTGTAACCTTTAACAATTGAGAGTCCTGGGGATCCATAGTAACTTTTGATAGGTCTCTTTCTTCTGTTGCCTTTTTCTTTTGTTCTAAGTTTGGAATCTCATCCACCTTAACCACCTTTTGATAATAGATGGCACCTGGAATATCCGGCAAATCGCAAATCATTTCTTCAATGTGTTTTTTGACAACTTCTTTGTGCGCTAAGAACTAGGACAGAGAGAATGGAAATTATAATAAACATTTATTATTATTAGTATTAACCATAAACTAATAGGGAGTTGATATTAATACAAATTTACATTCACAACAAATAACATGTAACATTCGGTTGAAATTGCTTTTTAACAGGTTAAAGTACATTGAATTATGCCCATTTCTGACAGTTTATTTAAGGAATGAATTCAATATTTATTAGTTTTATACGATATAAAATGGTCTGGGCAGTTTACGCTTTATAAACCGCGAAGCGATTTATAACAAAGCGTAAAGTGTTCCAAACCATTTTATATCGTATAACACTAATAAATATTGAATTCATTCCTTATAATTTAATTTTTTTGCTATTAATTGTTGGTAAAAGCAGTCATTTTACCTTTAAAATGACACCAGATTGTACAAAATTAAAACGTAACGTTAGGCGGATTGATACGTTTTTGACGTTAGTCTTACTATGACGTAGGCAACATTCTTTATACAATATAAAATAATTTTTTTAGCCAATTAGAAAGCGAGGTACATGTACAACCAGAATTAAATTATATCTCTTTAAATGTACATGTCATTAAGTAATGTTTGTTTTTATTCTAAGAGACATGCTTTGCCACCTAAAATACCAAAAAGAATATACAGCAAAATGTGATGTTTACAGTATATTTAAATACTTTTTCAAAAAAGATCCAGTAACATCAACAAATACTTTAAGTTGAACTCTATGTCACAATCATTTCACATACCCGCAAGCGTTTGTCATACTTGGAGTTGAGGTAATCTTTAGGAAGTTTTCCCTCCTTGTTTAACACAGAGGCATTCACCTTCTTGTCACACAGAAATTTTGCTGCCTTCTGAGTAGTGTCACTATACTTGGCTTTAGCTACCAAGTGGAATAGACCGTCACCATCTGAGTTTGTCTGTGCTGGGTCTAACATGGGGTACTTATTTGGATCTTTCTTATACAAATCAAAGGAATACATCAATATTGAAAAATTTCCTGAAATAAAAAAAAACTTGTAGTGTAAAGCAATATTGATAACAAAGTACCAAATAAAGCAGCTCACACCAATTAACGATATATACATGTAACTCTCCTCATTTGATCTTGAGAGCATACGAATTATCAATAGACTATCCGATAGCTAGGAAGGCATATCGTATATCTAGTCATAATTGCAATCATCTATTTTTTTGCTTTAACTTTTTCACCGTAATATAGAGTACGCAAAAATTATTTTAGGTATTTTTCCTACAAGAAACATTTTAATTTTAAAAATGACTGATGCAAATAATAGAGAAAGGTAACATGTCCATTTTTGTTCATTTTGTGATCTTGAAAACCTCCACATACAATTTTTAATGATGTAATTAAAATAGAAAATAAGAGACAATTTTAACTTATATCTAAATTCTATTCTGACCTCTGTCTCTTTCCAGGGCTATAGACAGAGCAGCATGAATAGGTGTGTCCCCTTGATTGATGGTGAGATGGACCGGGTTTGCGCCCCATTTTAATAAAACCTCCAATACTCGGAATTGACACTCTTGTACAGCAGCAAGAATGGGCAACTTTCCATCTGCAATACATTCAAAGAAACATGGAGACGCAAAATCCAGTATTTTATTCATTTAAAAATGCAGGTTTCTGATTACAGTCATTGCATACTTATAAAGCAATAAACTTTACACTTTCTGTTTAATAAAAAACAAGGCAGCATATTTTGGCCCAAATTTTGATCAGTTTTTAAAATTACGCATACACGAGAAATTTTGTAAAATTGAGAATATTAAATTGAACATATCTTCTTGACTAAAATATTCTCAATGTTACCATATCTAAATTTAATATTCATCGTTATCAACATGCACTTTAAGAAATATACTAAATGTCGACGTGCATTGCTTCAGAAACAGAGGACCATATGTGTCAAACAAATAAACAAGAGGTCCATGGGCCACATCGCTCACCTGAGTAACAATAGGCATGATAAAATCAGCTTAATGGTGTCATAATAAAAAATATCTGGACAATGTAGTAGAATAAATGTAGATCCTTAAAAAAAATAATCATTTCCCACCGGATATTCTTATGTTAATAATCAAGTCCCTTTTCTAACAGGACGATTTTATAGTCATATCACATGTTGAGCATCGTAGTTCTCAACAAGATCCTAAACACTTGTTTATATATGGGATATAAACCTACATCAAACTCTGAACCTCTTGTGAGACCCAAGAATCGTCCAGGTCTAAACAATTTGAAAGAATCAGCAATATGTCAAAATGCTTGGATATAAGTAAAACCATATGTGATAACATTTCAGTTTTCGTGAATAATTAAAATGTTTTCCTTTGTACAATTGGATCCCCAATGTGGCCCCACCCGACTCCTTAAGATTTTGATTTTAACGAATTTGAATTTACACTATCTGAAGTTGCTTCCACTAAAGTTACAGCTTTTCTAAGCAAATGGTTTTTTAGAAGATTTTAAAAGATTTTTCTCTATATATTCCTATTTAAAAATTTGTCCCCCCCCCTCGTTGTACCCCATCGTACCCCCGGGGATCATGATTTGAACACATTTGAATTGAACCTACCTGAGGATGCTTCCACACAGGTTTCAGCTTTTATGTCCAATTGGTTTTTGAGAAGATTATTAAAAACTTTAATATGTATATTCCTAAGTAAAAATTCGATCCCCCCATTGTGGCCCCACCCTACCCCTGGGGGTCATGATTTTCACAACTTTGAATCAACACTAACTGAGGATGCTCACACAAGTTTCAGCTTTCCTGGCTGATTGGTTTCTGAGAAGAAGATTTTTAAAGACTCTTCTCAATATATTGCTATGTAAAAATTCGACCCCCCATTGTGGCCCCACCCTACCCACGGGGGTCATGATTTTCACAACTTTGAATCTACACTACCTGAGGATG
>WFKH01011801.1:7280872-7297185 GCA_016163765.1 Magallana hongkongensis
CCCCCCCCCCACCCCAAAAAAAATGAAAAAACCCAAAACAAAAAAACAAAAAAACAAAAAAAAAACAAAGAAAAAACCCCAATAAAAACAAACACAAGTGCGCTACTAGTACTGTGTTTCAAAACAAGATTAATTGAGGAGGAATCAAAGATACATGTACCAGATAAAAATCATTAGATGACCTAGTCATGTAATTAGTAAAGGGCACCATGATCGAGAGAAGATTTGCAAAAAATAAGCGATCCATCAGTAACATGCTTTACATCGTTTTGTTTTAAAATTTCCTGATTATTTTTCAACTTTATTGACGTAAACGAATCATATTTTATTCTATATAAATTCATTTACATATCATCATTTACTTTTACGGTTCAGTATGATTCTCAAGTGGAAAGAATTTAACGTTTTTGTGTAAAGTGTCCTTTACAAAAATTTAGATTATTGGGAATCAAAATTGGTACAGGACAAATTAATTGTCATTTTGATTCCCAATAATCTAAATTTTTGTACATGACAAGAGGATACATGTATATAGATCCCTAACTATACAAACACCAGCACATGAATAAATAAAGCAATATTTCAAAGAATCACACACTGGATTATCGATTGTTTAAGGTAGCAAAAGATGAAAATTACGATAATGAATTTATAAGAATTTAACTCAAACGGAAATTTGTAACACCAAATTTCGGGGTCAAACCAAAATATAAGAAAGCAATAATTTTAGATACAAAATATAATTTCAAAATAATGAGTTATATTCCTGGATTATGTAATGAATTAGGTTTTACTGTAATGCTGTTATATTTATCAAACTAAAATCGCTATAGGTAATACATGCACTTATCCAAATTAACAAACTGTAGTTATACAAGAAACAAATACGTTTATTTAATGACTTTAAATTACACTTTAGTGTAATAAGTAGTGAAAAAATGGTAAACCATTGAAATTTTATAAAAAAAAAAAAAACCTGTTGAAAAAAAAAGCAATTTTTCAATGTAATTAAAGATGGGACTTGTAGAGTTAATCCCGCATCTTAATTCGAAAATGTAGCCGGTGCATGGTGCCTGGAGATCATAACTTTTTGATTGGATTTTTACAATTGCCCGGTTGGACCACACATCCGCCCTCCGTTGTTTACGATTTCCGAGCCTTATTCCGGTAAATAATCCCGCGGGCGTCTTTTACAGTTTCTTAATACCGCAATCCAGCGCTTCCTTTCTTTCTCTGTTTTTTGTTTTTCGTCGTGAAATTTTTAATCGTATTTCAGTGCATTCATGTGCTTGTGATAACATTGCCAACAACAGCCATCTCCGCATTAAAGGAAAATAAAATCCTCGAGAAGCGAGGGACAAGCGTGTGTTAATTCTAGCAGTAAACTCCATCGTCTTTGTCCATCAACCCGGTCCAATAAATGTATGACTCGTTGCGCCAATAAAGACAAATTCCTAGGAACTGATTTATGAATTACACAGATAGAGAGAATATAGAGGTTTAGCTAAAGAAAGACAACCCCTACATTTAATATATTCTTTCTACCGAATGAAAATATATATATATATATATATATATATATATATATATATATATATATAAAAACACCGAGCTTTAATATGAAAGAATAATGATTTGAATACTCAGTAATTAACAAAATGTGCAGTTGAACTACTTTTTATTTTATGAAAAAAGCATAATCGAGAAAAATACAAAATCAGGGTCATGTAAGATAATTGATGAATGAGACAGCAACACATTCAACATACATGTTTTAAAAGTAATGTGCGAATGGCAAATTAAGACAAGTCTTCAATGTGATTATCCTTGAATTTAGAAGTAAATTTTTGAAATCTACACGTTAACCATTATGTCAAAATAGAAATATGGGATGTCCTCTAATTTAATTGTACATTAAATTCATTTTAATCTTCTGAACTTAAAATGCAATTAGCAGCCAATTATTGTCTGAAATAAAGAATATACATTCATGTATTTTTTCAATGAAAATTTCACTTCAACGTACATCCATAGACACAGACAAATATATCTCGTGCCGACTGATAATTTCTAAGACCCATTTAAAGTACAGGGTATTTTATTTTGAGACAAAGTTATAACCCATTTCCAGACCCAGTTATAAATGTACATCCTTGATTTCGTAGCCAACCAATACTAAAATTCAATGCAAAATCATGAAAAAACTAAAATCCTTGAAAATCAACGTAATTTTATTAAATCTAATTTTTAATACAAGTACCGGTAACATTCAGTTAGGATCTAAATTCAAATACATTCAAGATGTTATAGCACACTGACTTTCTCTGGATCTTGAGTTTCTTGGACCTTATGGTGGTATGGGACACCTTCATATTGTGACGTACCTCCGATTTAAATAATCAATATAATCACAAAGTTGTTACCTAACCGCGTACATGTAGCGCAATGAATTCAAGCGTTAACTACGAATCTGTAAGTAATGCGTTCGAATCCCACTAGGACTTTTATATTTTTTTTTTACCTTTTTAAACAAATTTTAAAACATATATTTTGGTCTAATGATGTAACATTTGAAAATGGAAGGTAAGAGATTTTGATTGTAGTGTATTTTTATCCAAATTAATATCGACAGGTGTCCCATATCACCTAAATTTTGACATCAATACATGATCACCTCCGCCTCTTAACAAAACCTTTAAACAAAACACAAAAAGAGAGCGATATATGCACCATTGTTGTAAGAGATCTAACCAATACTGTAAACATGAACAAACATCGAACATATACAACCTAAATAAGAATTAAATATCATTGCAATTTTTCTTTACAACAGTCGCATGGTAATGGCTGAATGTAGTCAGTTAAAAAATAACTATTTTATCTTCTGAGCTGAAGGTGGTAGGGACACCATATTGTGACGTACCTTCTATCAAAATATAACAATAAAATCAATTAACAATTTATAACTTGTCTCTTTCCCAAAATTGTTACCTTAAAGCGTAGCGCAATTGGTTAACTACGAAAATGCATGTCACGAGTTCGAATCTAGCTGAATCTTTTATAATTTTTACCTTTCTAAAAACTTTTAAGACATACATATTTGGTCAAATATTGAGCAATTTAAAAATTCTTAAACAGTAAAAATATTTTTATTATAATGCACTTTTATCCACATTAATATCGATAGATGTCCCATACCATCGTAAATGGATGAGCATAATGTCCTTCCTGATATAATTTATCTTAACAAATAGATCAAACAACATGAATAATTAGAATAGACAACATAGCTAATACAAGTAGTTATGTTGTATATTCTATTTGTTAAAGTAAATTATACAGGAAGAACAATAGATAACCCCCCCCCCTCAAAACAACAACAAGGGAAACATTAATTCAATGTCCAATGTATGGTGGCATACTTCTGCACATTGTGTGCAAGTTATTTTTCTATCATATATATAAATGATCGACATATGAGATAAATACGTTGACATGCAAGTTATGTCTGCATGCAACATAACTATGTTGACATGCAAGAAAATTGCATACGGATCAAAATTATTTAAAATTTTAAAAAACCCCAATATAGCCAACATGTGATTTCCAACATGTAAGATGCTACTTATGTATGTTAACATGCAAGATAGATATGTTGATGTCAATATGCAACTTAGTTATGTTGACATGCAACTTATGTCAATATGCAACTTAATTATGTTGACATGCAACTTAGCTATGTTGACATGCGAGAAAAATATGTTGACATGCAACTTATTTATGTTGAGATGCAACTTTTGATGTTAACATGCAACGTTGTGATACTGAGATGCGAGATCAGTATGTTTTGTTGACATAGATCTAGATCAGTTGCAAGTCAACATATCTATTTCGCATGTCGACATAAATTAGTTGCATGTTAACATAAATGAGTAACATGTCAACATAAATAAGTAGCATATTGACATAAATAAGTTGCATGTCACCATATGTTTCTCGCATGACAACAGAACTAAGTTGCATGTCAATATAAATTAGTTGCATGTCAACATAAATAAGTATCACTTAGCATGTTGGAAGTCACATGTGGGCGATATTTGACGTTTTTTGGATTTTGTTATCATTTTTATCTGAATTCAATTTGCTTGCATGTTGACATAGTTATGATGCATGTTGACATAGTTATGATGCATGTTGACATATTTATCTTGCATTTCAACATATTTATCTTGCATGTCGACATATTGATAGAAAAATAACTTGCACACGAGGGGCAGAAGTATGTATAATTTATGTGTGTATTTACAAAATGAGAACCAGAATTAAATAGAAAAAGTCCAAACTGAATCATCGACAGAAGCACTGTTTAATTCAAAACAAAGGAGAAAACATAAAGCCTATTTAGACTTCACTAATATTTACAGCTCTCAGATTTCAGTGGGCGACTTTTCATCGTCTTTGGCTTTTCCGCTTTCCTCGTCCTTTGGGTCGCCTCTCCTTAGGTTCGTCAACAACCGGCTCAATAGCTTCCATATCATCATCTAGAATTTCTTGCTTGTTCTTGGCTAGGTCAGCCTCTCTCTGTTTATCTGATCTCTGAAGATAATACAAAAAATGTTTTGTAATTTTCAAATTTTTCATACCAAACATATCTGGACCATCTCTGAAGATTGTGAATGAAAAAAAAATGTATTTTTGATAGCATTTCCTACATCAGATAATTACCCAATTGCCTTTAGAAAAAAATGTCCAAACATATAAAAATACTCAGCAGATTTGAGTAAAATAAGCACAACAAATTCACATACCTCTTTTATCTTACGTGCTTCAGTCTCCACATAGTCTTTGATCATGTGGTAGGAACCAATCATCTCCTGCACTTCCCCCCAAATTTCCTCATTTTGCCAGTCACATCCTTTAATAATATTTTCTATTTTATTTTCCACGGACTCCCTTTGTCTACGTAGAATTCCTATGTTGTAAGTCTCTTCCTTAAAGTGTTTTTCTACCCATTCTGCTGTTTCAAGTTTGTAACGCTTTATGAAGCCTCGTACTTCACCAAGGTGATCAGAAATCTCTTGCATGTATTTGAGTCGAAAATGTAGATAAAAGTAGACCATTTCCTTGTGCTTTTTACTTTTTTCGTGTTCTTCGTGGGTTTCGTGATTCGTTTCTTCTAATCTTTTCTGTGACATAAACATGGGAGGATTTTCAAGAGTTGTTTGGATCTGTTGCATCATTTTATGATTTGGCTGTGGTAGCTGCAATGGACTAGGGGGTTGTAATGATCCAGAGGGTTCAGAATCATTGGATGTTTGTCTGTCCACAGGAAACAAAAAAACAGTAGTTCTTTCTTTAAACTGTACACTACAAATACCACATCCTGTGTTGGTTATCTGTATGGAGTCAAATACTTTCATTTTCTCTTCTTTCCTCTCCTTGCTTATTTGACGTTTAACACGCTCAGACAAATTCTGCACTCTTATTCGAAATACGATTTTTCTCATGAATAGAGTAATTTTCTTGCTTGCTTCATTTTCCACATTACTTATCTCTTTCTCGATTGCCTTATGCTCCCGATTTCGCAGCCCTTTTATTTTCCCTCGTCCTTTTGGTCGCCTCTCTTTCGGTTCAACAACTGGCTCAATAGCTCCTGAATCGTCATCAAGAATTTTTTGCATGTTTTTGGCTAAGTCAGTCTCTCTCTGTTTATATGATCTCTGTGGATACAATGAAAACGTATGTAGGTGTGATTGGTAATTACAAGCATTCTTAAATTCAAATACTTGTTCACAACTCAATGTTCTCACAAATGATATCTAACAAAGGGGCTTATCAGTACCATTTCGAACGGCAATAAATAAAAAATAATAAAATAAAAGCATCTACTACATCAAGTACTTATCAAATTCATAAAGACATACGTTGTAGAGAAACATGTTTACAAGATTTTTAGTGTAATAAGAACAACAAATCAACATACCCCTTTTCTCTTACGTGCTTCAGTCTCCACATAGTCTTTGATCCTGTGGTAGGAACCAATCATCTCCTGCACCTCTGTCCAAATTCGCCCATTTTTCCAGTCACATCCTTTTATAATTCTTTCTATTTTAATTTCTACGGACTCCCATTGTCTGCGTAGAACTCTGATGTTGTAAGTCTCTTCCTTAAAGTGTTTTTCTACCAATTCTGCTGTTTCAAGTTTGTAACGCTGTATGAAGCCTTGTACTTCACCAAGGTGATCAGAAATCTCTTGCATGTACTTGAGTCGAAAATGTTGGTAATATTTGACCATTTCCTTGTGCTTTTTACTTTTTTCGTGTTCTTCTTGGGATTCTAAACATTTCCGTGACATAAACATTGGGGGATTTTGAAGCATAGAAGCAAAGTCAGAATCATTAGAAGTTTGTATGTCCACATGAAACAAAAAACCAGTGGTCCTTCCTTTAAACTGTACACCACAAATGCCACATCCTTTGTTAGTTATCCGTATGGGTTCAAAAATCTTCATTTTCTCATCCCTCTTCTCTTTACATATTTGACGTATAACACGCATAGACAGATTCTGCACTTTTAATCGGAATACAAGTCTTCCCAGGAACTGTGTGATTTTCTTGCTTGCTTCATTTTCCTTATCACTTCTCCCTTTCTCTTTTCTCATTCTGTCAATCATTTTTTTCTCCTCCATTGTGATTTGGGTAACCACCTCATCATCTTCGTCTAACTCTGTCCTTGCTTTTCTTGACACAATATCATGGGGGTTGTTCATAGCCCGAAGTGTTTCCTTTTCCAGGAAGAACTTTTTGCTGAGCTCCATGGCCTTCAGCTCTCGTTTTCGCAGTCCATTTCTTCTATCAAAATTATCCCAAATACAATACTCCAGAGAGTCATTCTCCCTCTTTAAAAGCAGAATCTGGAGTGCTCTTGCAACGTCTGCTGGAGATCCTGCTTGCTGCACTGACTTTAGAGCTTCTGACAGCCTGCTGGGATATTTCTTCCATATTTTAATTTTACACAACTCACTCATCAGCTTGGTTTCAACTACTGGATATACACTCTTACCTAGATTGCAAACCAGCACCAGGACTAGAACAAGAAGCCTTTCTGCAATACCATATTCTCTATGATCAATGGGTGTATCAGGGTAGTTAGACTGAAAAATATGGCTAAGGAGGTTTATTTTTGTGCTACTGGTAAGTCCACAAAGAATTTCAATCAGTCTTTCCAAACGTTCCTGAAACAGCTTGGTGTTCTGAACAGTATTTCGCATGCTATGTCTCTGTACAGCTTCAAAAGTTGGTACTCCTCTCTCCTGAACAAATGTTGAATCTATGAAATAGATAACTGCAATGTAAGACTCTGGAATCACAAAGAAGAAGTTGGACGTGTTCTGTACTTTGGCAGTGAGACAAAAGGCAATTGTTGTGTAATATTCCATCCACAATAGGAGCTGGCTGTAATGGGGGAGGACCTCAACACTGCCAGTATTGCTCAACAGAGCACAAAACTTGGTGAACTTTATCAGTGCTTCAGAGGGATTATTGTTCTTTTCTGTTATCTGGTCATATCCCTCACAAAACTTTCTAGCTATTGAGCGGACACAAGTTATCTCATCACTTTCATCTACCATCAGTCCAAGTTTCATTGCCCATTCTGTCTTTTGCCTACGTTCTTTTCTAGAACATTCCTTATTCATTAAGTCTTCAAATCTTGACATGACATCATCAAATTTAGGTTTCATCTCCAGATTTAACAAATGAATAACGAAGCGAATCATCACAAATACTTTGATGTTGTCTTTCCTTTCACAGTTTTCCATTTCATCATATAGACTTTTAAGATAACGTACCATTCTTTTTTTAACATACATATTTGACAACTTAGAATATCTCAACTTTTTCATCAGATCTCTAGCCCTCTCAGGGTCAGAAGATATTATAGCACTGTGATAATTTTGTGGAATGAGATCCTCCAGTAACCAATTGCATGCCTTGTACCTTTCTTCCAACTCATTAGATATAAAGCGTGCCTCTTTATCAAAATCTGGTTCCTTGTTTTTGACATCTTCAGCTCCATGATAAATGTGAACTTCCAGTTCAATTGCCAGCATGTCATATTCAGTAAGCAAATCAAATTTCTTGGGTGTGAGAGGAACATGAAGAAAAGGGCAAGTCTGCTCATCAGAATCATCCTCTTTAAAAGTCTTACAGGTCTCCCCAAGGATAAAAGCTGGACATTGCTTACTCTTATTTCTGCAGTTGGTGATGACAACTTCAAGTATCCTCTTCCATACAACTCCTCTTTCTTCCAAAAATTTGAATATTTTTTCCCTAATTATATCCTTGTCTTCTTTACATCTAAATACTTCTCTGTTTGTCTTTGGCAATACCAACAGGGCTCTTGGTTGCTGTTTTGGGTAGTAAATAAGTGTATTCTCTTCCTCCGCAGAATAAAATCCAAAGAATTTGAAAATTTCTTGAAGACGATTCCTTTCATTTTCCATATTATGCTTTGCAAGCACAAACAAATTTACAAAAAGATTCTGCATTCTGAGGACACATGTCCTGAGATTTTCTCTTTCGTAAAGGTCAGAGTTGTGAACCATCCAATGCAAGCACTCCAGCTGGCCTATTTCAGACCTTGGTCGTGATTTTGAAAATGCCCCAAAAGCTTTGTTGATGAACTCGGTCCTTCCGGTTAGTTCTCCGTTTAACAGGGCCGCTTCACCTGCCGCTAGCTTGTTCTCCAAGTCTTGCAGAGAGTAAAACGCTCGATTCAGGTTTTCACATATCTCATTTTTGACTTCTTCCTCTATATCTCTGTAGTCTTCATACTGACTAAGTCGTATCTTGCTGTCCAGGATAAGACTTTGTCCTATTGCGTTTTTGTCCTGTGATTTCTGAGCACACTGCAAAGCCTCCTTGTTCATACCTTTCTTTGTGTACAGATCTACAGCGTCTGCAAACATGCCTAAAACATAAATAGTACATACATAATCAATAAAAAAAGAGGCCCATGGGCCACATCGCTCACTTGAGGAACAATAGGTATGATAAAATCAGCTTAATGGAGTCATAATACAAACTATCTGGACAATGTAGTATAATACATGTAGATCCTGTATAAATAAAAATCTATTTTTCCACTGGATATTCTTATGTTTATTATCATTAGTCCCTTTTCTAACAGGATGATTTTATAGTAATATCACATGTTGAGCATTGCAGCTCTCAAAAAGATCCTAAACAATTGTTTATATATGGGATATAAACCTACATCAAACTCTGAACCCCTTGTGAGACCCAATCGTCCAGGAATCATCTAGAGGCCAAAGTCTAAACAATATTAAATAATCACCTGGCTGATTAGTTTCTGAAAAGAAGATTTTTAAAGATTTACTCTATATATTCCTATGTAAAAAGTCAACCCTCCATTGTAGCCCCACCCTACCCCCAGGAATCATGATTTTTACAACTTTGAATCTACACTACCTGAGGATGCTTCCAAACAAGTTTCAGCTTTCCTGGCTTATTAGTTTCTGAGGAGACTATTTTTAAAGATTTACTCTATATATTCCTATGTAGAAATTCGATCCCCAATTGTGGCCTCACTCTACCCCTGGGGGTAATGATTTTCACAACTTTAAATATACACTACCTGAGAATGCTTCCACACAAGTTTCAGCTTTCCTGGCTGATTAGTTTCAGAGAAGAAGATTTTTAAAGATTTACTCTATATATATTCCTATGTAAAAAGTCGACCCCCCTTGTGGCCCCACCCTACCCCCGGGGGTCATGATTTTTACAACTTTGAATCTTCACTGCCTGGGGATGCTTCCACACAAGTTTCCGCTTTCCTGGCCAAATGGTTTCTTAGAAGAAGATTTTTAAAGATTTAATCTATATATTCCTATGTAAAAAGTCGACCCCCCATTGTGACCCTGCCCTACCCTCGGGAGACATGATTTTCAAAACTCTGAATCTACACTACCTGAGGGTGCTTCCACATAAGTTTCCGCTTTTCTGGGCAAATGGTTCTTGAGAAGAAGATTTTTAAAGATTTAATTACTCTATATATACCTATGTAAAAAGTCGACCCTCCATTGTAGCCCCATCCTATCCCCCCCCCACCCTGAGGGTCATGATTTTCACAACTTTGAATTTACACTACCTGAGGATGCTTCCACATAAGTTTCAGCCTTCCTGGCCTAATGGTTCTTGAGAAGAAGGTTTTTAAAGATTTACACTATATATTCCTATGTAAAAAGTCGATCCCCAATTGTGGCCCCACTCTACCCATGGGGGTAATGATTTTCACAACTTTGAATCTACACTACCTGAAGATGCTTCCACATAAGTTTCAGCTTTCCTGGCCTAACGGTTTCTGAGAAGAAGATTTTTAAAGATTTACTCAATATATTCTTATGTAAAAAGTTGATCCCCCATTGTGGCCCAATCCTACCCCCGAGGGTCATGATTTTCACAACTTTGAATCTACACTACCTGAGGATGCTTCCACATAAGTTTCCGCTTTTCTGGCCAAATGGGTCTTGAGAAGAAGAATTTTAAAGATTTACTCTCTATATATTCCTATGTAAAAAGTCGACCACCCATTGTGGCCCCACCCTACCCAAGGGGGTCATGATTTTCACAACTCTGAATCTACACTACCTGAGGATGTTTCCACATAAGTTTCGGCTTTCCTGGCCTAATGGTTCTTGGGAAGAAGATTTTTGAAGATTTACTCTATATATTCCTATGTAAAAAGTCGACTCCCCATTGTGGCCCCATCCTACCCCCGGGGGTCATGATTTTCACAACTTTGAATCTACACTACCTGAGGATGCTTCCACACAAGTTTCAGCTTTCTTGGCCAAATGGTTCTTGAGAAGAAGATTTTCGAGAATTTCTCGAAAATTTTCATTAATTCCTAATTATCTCCCCTTGTAAGAGAGCTTGGTCCTTAATTTTCACAACTTTGAATCCCCTTAGGCTAAGGATGCTTTGTGCTAAGTTTGGTTAAAATTGGCCCAGTGGTTCTTGAGAAGATGTTGAAAATGTGAAAAGTTTACAGATGGACGGACGGACGGACAGACAGACAGACGGACGGACCGACGGACGACAGACAAAATGTGATCAGAATAGCTCACTTGAGCTTTCAGCTCAGGTGAGCTAAAAACATATTTGTAAACATACTTGCAATGTAAAAAGAAAGCCAAAGGTACAATTTCAATCATATTTCAGCCTTTTTCAAAGCGGTTTTTCAAATATCACCAAAACTATAGCATTAAGTTGTACAAAAATACCAAAATGGTACGATTATATATCAATAATTACCATTTCAGACATTCTCAAGGGTAATTGTGACGTTATAAAAAGTGCATTTCCTCGTATTTTTTCACTAGCAGAAAACACCAATTTTTTCAGTAGTTTTTAATATAGGAAAATGTGTTCACAGCCTCATTCTCATTATGCTGTTTCACATAAGATATATAAATTTCGTTGTTGACTACGGCTGCAGACATATTCTTTATTCAAAAAACTTTGAGCATAAGTGCAATTTTGCATCATTTGCAGTATATCTTATCGCAAATCTCGCTTGAAAGTATACACTACGGCAAATACAGCATTGCGTTGAGTACGACACGCTCTAATCGGTGTGTATTACACTTGTGATTTGCAACAAAGATTTTGATTGGCGCATTTTTATAGATCCGCCCATTTATCAAATGCATGGTGCCTAACACGTGGAAACAAACGTCGGAGAAAGAAAAACTAATAATAATGTTGTACTTGCAAGTTAAAAATTACAGAGAACAAACGGAGCGACGTTAACGTACATGTGCATGTAAACGAAGTTAGTGGTATTCAGTTTATTTTGAAGGAATTCGTCAGAAACTGTTTAGTGAACAAATATATTTTACGTTTCCGTTCACAATATACCATATGTGGAATATCGAGTTGAACAGACCGTAATCTTGTAATAGAGGTATTTGTTTCTTTACAAAATGCTTGCTGCAAAATGTAGATTCACGGGAAAATTCGGGTTGACACGACGTGAAATCCTTTAGACGTTTTGCAGTATATGTCCTCACTTATTTACTTCCAATAAAGATGTACTGAAAATCTTTGAAACATCTTTACCAGCTAGCTCCGTAAAATAAAGAAGTATGGCTTGTTTACATGTAAAACTGTAAAATGGCGACTCGATCAGCACGTGAATTTAACACTCCGAAGTAGGTTAGCGTGTTTGAGAGAAAGTCTGCGGCAAGTAAATCGTCAACATCAATAGTAAATTTTTTCTGGTGAATTTTGAGGTTAATTATGAAATATTTATCGTCAATATCTGTTGTGAATTCTTTGAAATAAGCTACAACATTTAATTAGTTTTTGCAGTCCTGATACAGAGTTTAACGTCACAGCTGGCAATGGAAAATCTATACCGTGTAAGAGTGGGCGGGCACCAAATCGGCCAATTAAAGCACTTCTTTTAAAAACTACAACCCGTGATTCGACCTATTTAACTGTTACATCAAATAGTGCCATTACTTAACGCATCGCTTTATCGGCCAAAGTGTATACTTTCAAGCGAGATTTGCGATATAATGTGACATATTGCTGAGGTCGTTGTTCCATTAACTTGGTATATTTATACACATACTAGTTCTCTCGAGTTAAAGGGCACATATTGAAAGAAACTGTACCTTATTATTTCATTTGGGTTTTTTACTTTGGCAGTTCAACTAATTTTAAGAATGTTGTTTACTGAGGGTTTGAGTTGTCAAATTCGGATTGTTATAAAGTTTAATGTCAAGAGTAAAATTTGTTTTAAACACAAAAAGTATTTATAAAATGAATTAATATTGACAGAACATTCGATATTTTTACTAAATGATGGAAATGTGCTCAAAAATATACTTATAGCAAAACAAAAGAAATTCGGCCTAAATTTTTCAGATTTTGGTTTTTTTTTGGCAGAACTATAATGATACAAGTTGAGATTTTATTTGTATATTATCTCACTCATTCTTTATGATTATTGTATGACACACAAAGCAACAATATCAAAAAAAAAATTTAAGACACCATACCTGAAATTTTTGATAATTTATAGAACAATTTTATACAACAAGAATAAGGTCAAAATGTTTCAGTGTTATCACCGTTCAGACTTTTGTTAAAGTGACATAGTGACTCAATAGAGATGTTTTACTTTTTGATTATGACATCGGAATTTAGAGGAAATATACAAAATTAGATCATACGGGAGATTTCACGCATTATAAGTCATCACCTATTAGTTTACAAGTCGTTGAGATTCATTCGGAATTCCACATGTAAACATTTAAGTTGTTTTGAACATTAAGGTGGAGTAACACATCATCACAAAGTGGCTTACCTCTGTTCGAAACGCCATTGCGTTTTATTAAAAGGATTTTATCTACAGCAACATATAACTTACTCCATAGCCGAGTGCATAAAGTGTCGGGCTTGTGGTCCGGACATCCCTAGTTCGAATCCTGCACGGGCTTTTGTTGTTACTTACTGAATTGAATTTTTCAGATATCATTTTTTTAATCCAAAAACTCCAAATTTTTCACTTTTTTGACATATGTACAGTTTATATCTTTCATAATCAAATAATTTACTGTTAATTTGAGTGACTTTTTTCAGGTGTTTTAATCCACCTCAATTTGCATTCATAAAAAGTGAATCTTAATAAATATTCAAATATATTAGTTCTTGAAGACACCAGGGGTTACTGAGATGCCGCTTGCTCATGATATATGCCACGCGGCAGTATTTACATTCCGCTGCGTTTGCGAGGCTGTGAAGCGGAAGGGGAAACTGAACATCTATGTGTTGACCCAACGATTAATTTTTTTAATATCTTTTTAATTGGATTTAATTACTTCTGAACACCGTAATATTTCAAAGGTTCATTTTTTATATTTATTACATAAAATATATGGAAATCATGTTAAAATTCGATATTTGTAAATTATGGGTTTGTGCTTCACCATGTCTCTTTAGATTGAATCAGAAGGGGTTGGTGTATGAAAACTCGTAGAGGAAATTCGGACGAGAATAATTCAATTAAGAAATGGATTTAATAATTTTTTTTTCCGAAGCGCCGATATCTTGTCAAACTAATAAATATTAAATGATTCTTTTTACTGAAAAGTTACTGCTTTTCATTCATAAACTGTATTTATTTTTCTTAAAGACTTTAGATAGTTGTAATATTTTTACGATTAATAACTCTCAATCATAATGAAAAATTTGAGAGATGTTTCTTAATTTTTCAAAAAATATCGAAGTGCGTCATTGACCTACTTTTTTGAAAGTAAAAATATAACTAATCAAAGGTCAATTTCAAATAATAGATGGTTTTTCATTATCATTCGTGAATTATGATTGAGGTGTTTGAAAAAGTTACCATGCTGTACTAAATAATTCATTGACAACACAAATTCTTCTACTTTCTAACAATAAGTATTAATTCACACCTGCTTCTTGAAACATTTTTGCAGCTTCCTCGATGTAGTTTTTACGGATCAAGAAGTCTGTCCTCTCCTGAAGGTCTGGCAGTCTCTCTAGTGCTGCAATCATTTTCTCCTTGTTTTTGGAGCGGTGATAGGCCTCTGCTGCCTTATAACTCAAACTCTCCACCGTGTGTCGGCGACTTGGGGCGTTTTCGATCAGAATTCTGGGCTGGGGTGTCAACTTCTGATCAAGTTCCTTCAATGATATAAAACCAAAAGTATACGCTTTTGTCAAAATACAACATTCAAGAAATCTGTATTTTCAAAGCATATGCTGAATGCTTTAATATGAAGAAATAGTTGCATCCTATATTGACTGTGCTGCAGAAAGGACGTAAACTTTGCAATCTCCTAAACATAAGAGACCTAGGGACCACATCGCACACCTGAGCAAAAATGGCCATATAAACTTCGATTAAAGCAGCTTTATTAAGTCTAACGTTTATAACAAAATTTCTGGACTATGTAGAATAGTATATCTTGTTTTAAAAGACTTGAAAAAGTTAACATTGAAGCCCTTTTGGGCCCCAGTGTTGTTGCAAAAAAATTAGAACCAAAACCTTATCACAATGCTTTAATATATCCTGCAACATACACATGTGTACCAGGTTAGCTTCACAGTCATTTACAACGTGTCGAGCCTTTACCAGGCGTCTCAGTTCGTATACGGTATACCCGAGTTTAATAGGGAAATGTGACCAAGAGTAAAAATGGCACCAATTGCATCTTGGATGAAATAAAACCTTTTGATTTCATTTATACAAAAATATCTCCTGTCTGGTGATAAATTTAAAGCGGACATGAATTCATATATACCGGGTATTTCCCTTTTATCTCCGACTACTGCCATATTTGTTTAAAGCTGACATGAATTATTAATAAATACGCATTATTTCCCTTTTATCTCCGACTACCGCCATATTAGTTGTCAATTTCTATTGTCATGCTCATCGCTACATACTTTTCAAAAAGATGCAGATGTTATGTACTCTGTATGAACGACACACGTGTTCGATGTGCATGCGAAGTAAGGCAGCACTATTTGTGCAAAATAATACGGATTCCTTGGAATTTTTTTCAAAGAATAAATATATTTTGTATTTTATTTATTGTTGTTTCCTTTATTCTTTACAACAAACATTTTACTACAATGTGTAGTTTATGCATTAAGAAGTCCGTGCAACCTTAATGTCTCGATCGGAAAGCAACCGACCGTAACTTTCTCGACCGGTATATATACCCCAGTGGCAGTAGAGGAGCGATCGAATCTAATATGGCGACCAAATGCTTTTATGAATTCATGTCAGCTTTAAGATTTCTATTGTTATGCTCATCGCTTTACACTCCTTTTATAAGACCGAGACCACTATTCACGCTTCACCACATTTCACTCACCCGAATACGTCGCATTGGACAAATAGATTCGAAAAACGCGTTTTCAAGAAATGACAACCACTGCACTAGTAACTAATGAAATATCCAACGAAAGACAGAACAAGTGAAAAGCTGTCATTGTGACAGCAAACCGGGTTTTCTTTTATGTGAACTGTATCCATAATCCATGTCAACCCTGAATTGATAAACACTGCCTACCGTATCCAGAGAAATGGAGAACCCATATGCAATATTTTTCCTAAAAAAAGACTAAGTTCAAAAGCTGATATTTTTTTCATAAATTATCAGAAATCAAACTCCTAGCAATATACACATCTCTAATATACGTACAATTGATCTGCAAAAGAACAACTTCCTATCTTGAGAACTGTAG
>WFKH01011801.1:7306297-7379807 GCA_016163765.1 Magallana hongkongensis
ATTGACATATACCTGCCCATAGTGAAGGATATAGATATATATACAGCTCAGGGAAATTCACTATATTGGAGCTCCACCTCAGCCCCGGCCGGGGCTTGAACTCGCGACCTATGCAACCCACTCTTCTAACAGTGAGCGGCCACCGCTCTAACCACTCGGCCATCTAGGCAAGACAAAACATCTTGCTTTTGATGACGAACTGACCCTAGAGCGCTGGAGTGGGTTCCATAGGGCGAGTTCAAGCCCCGGCCGGGGCTGAGGTGGAGCATCAATATAATGAATTTCCCTGTGCTGTATGTATATCTATATCCTTTACTATGGGCAGGTAAATGTCAATTTGAGAGTTATTGCAATGTTTGTGCTTATTATATATGTATATATCTATGCAATGTGTATCGTTCCGATCCTCTCAAATTGTCGTTTAACTGTATTCCACCTGTATCTCAAACGACCGTGCAGTGCGCGGCCAGCGCTCTAGGGTCCGTTCGTCATCGAAAGCAAGTTTTTTTGTCTTGCCTAGATGGCCAATTGGTTAGAGCGGTGGCCGCTCACTGCTAGGAGAGTGGGTTCCATAGGTCGCAAGTTCAAGCCCCGGCTGGAGCTGAGCTGGAGCTCCAATATAATAAATTTCCCTGTGCTATATATATATATATATATATATATATATATATATATATATATATATGAAGACCATATTACGAAATAACTTGTTATTGGAAAATTAATATCTGAGTAATCATTAAAAAGTTCTATTTTCACTACAACAATCATTCTAATGATAAAAAAAAAAACAATCACCATTTTGTACTTCAGCACATGAAATATTCCTTGTCAACTTGCGAGCCTTGAAATACTCAAACATGGGTGCCCTTTTGTCGCGATCTTCGTCAAATATCCACACGTTAACACGAGCCCTTGTGACTGCAGTGTACAGGTGCTTCAACTCTGAGTTCAAAACCTTGTGTTGGTTGGGGTCAAATGCCAAAGGTCGAGGACGGTCACCAAGTTTGAGGACATCTGGAACAAATGGCCCAAAGGCGACATCGCTAGATGAGCAACACTAGTTATAACAGACCAAATCTGCTTTATGCTGTCAAATACAGAACATCTAGACAATTTGGTAAAGTAGATCTGTTTGAAAAAATTCAAATTTCTGCACATATACACCACCAATCTCCCATTCTTGTTTCAGTTTTAAGAGGATTTTTAAAGACTTTTTCTATTTATTCCTATGCAGGCATTCAAGACCCTGGTGGCCCTTCTTTACATCCGGGGGTTGAAATGTGAAATTTTTTTTTTATAAATTTACACTAGCTGTTGATGCTTCCACTCAAACCTCAGCCTTGCTTGCAAAAAAGTTTTTTAGAATATTTTAAAAATTATTTCTATTTATTCCTATGTAAAAATTCTATCCTCCTCCTACCCCTGGAAATTGTGATATAAACAAAATGAATCAATTCTACCTAAAGATACTTTTACGCAACTTTAGGCTTTTTTTTGGATAAGGGTTTTGCGAAGATATTTTTAAAGATTTTTCTCTAAAAATTCTAATGTAAAATTCAACCCTCATTCTGGCCCACACTACAACCGGGAATTGTGATTTAAGGAGGCCGATTTGGTTTTTTGTGTGGAAAAACTACAAAAGCAACACTTTTTTTTTTTTAAACTATATGTTATTTACACCAACTTTAGTTTATTTGCAAAGTTACAAGAAAATCGACCAACTGGTTCATTATGGGGCGATTCATTTATTATACATGTAGGAATATATAGGAAATTGTCATTTTCCGGACTTTGAAGCAGATTAAAAAATACTACAATAGCTTTTTTAATCAAATTGTAAACATGTGATTAGTAGTATCATTTTCTACATTATATGTAAAAAATACTAAATTCTACCGTCTGGGTTTTAGTGGGGACAATCTAAAAATACATGTATTAATATGCGCCAAAGTTTGCGATATATTTAGAGTATTACAAATGTAGATTGGTGTAATGGATTCATTCAAAAACTAAGAAAAAAAAAGGGATAGCATTATTCTGTGTATACAATTTCTACGGCGTACAATTCTCACTTTCATTATTTTTTATAACATATTCCTACAAAGCTTTATTTTATTATAACGTCAGAAATAGCACAATGGCAACGCGAACCTACCGTACAACGGAGAAATCGTATAAAAATTATTTTTCCACTAAAAATCTAAATATGTTATCTCTATTTTGTCTATTGTGTTTAATTTTATAAATGATATCAAAAAACATTTATGAAAAGTATAAATACACAGTATTTTACAAGAATGCGCAAAAACATGCACAATAAAAAGTAAAGTCGGCCTCCTTAAACAAACTTGAATTAACATTTCCTGAGGATGCTTCCAGTTAAACTTCAATTTTTCTGGCCAAATGTTTAAAAAAAAAAAAAAAGCTGAAAGAATTTTCAATATTTATTCCTAATTAAAATTTCAACCAACACTGTAACCACACCCTGCCCCCGGGTTTATGATTTGAACACATCTAAATTTGCACTCTTTGAGTACATTGTACGCTTCCACAAAAAGTTTCCAGCGTTTATGAGTTTTGAGAAAAAGATTTAATTTTTCCCCTATTTATTATCATGTAAAAATTTAACCCACTTTGTGCCCACACCCTACCCCTGGAAATTAAAAAATAATCAAAATGGATTTAAACTACCTGAATGCTTCCACACATTATATATTTTTCTCCATTAATTCCTTTTAATTTCCTGGCCCTACCATACACATAAGAATTGTGATTTAAACAATCTATCTGAGTAGTTTCCAAACAAGTTTACGCTTTTCTGGTCAAATGGATTTTTAGAAGATTTTCTTTTAAATATCAAGTTTTTCATGAAATTTTATTATTTCCCTTTGAGAGAGTGCGCGACCCTTCATTTTAACCTAAAGATGTTTTATACTAAGTTTGTTTGAAGTTGGCTGGGTTGTTCTACAGAAGAAGTAAACAAGTCAAGATTTACAAATGTACAAATAGACGTTCAGACAGACAGGCGGACGCCGGACAAAAGTGATCAGAAAAGCTCACAAGAGTTTTCAGCGCAAGTGAGCCAATGAAGGACACGCTTATATAAAAACCCAGAAAATGCTTTACCTTTGTAATAGAGTTTTATTAATGTGTACCTGCATTTATTGACACCAAATTCTCCGAGCTGTGTAAATTCCTCTGCTCATTTGCTGCTGCCAACTTTTTGAGGAAATCTGTCACTACCCTCCATTCTTTAGTAGCCTACAATTGTGATGCCTAAATACAACTTCAATGCCATGTATGATCTCTTACTGAAATGCTAAATAAACTTTTAAAAACAATCCTAACAAAACTCAATTTTTCTCAATATCTACTGATATCACATAAACCATTTACTGATATCACATAAACAAAACTTAGTCGCACCTGAGAATCTTTAAAGAAGTTGTAGAGTAGGATGTCATCAAACTCCAATCCCTTGGCCTCATAGATGGTCAGTATCAGTCCCAGGTTGAGTTCCTCTGGAATGCAGTCCCGAGCAGCGTCATTGACCACTAGGATGGCTTGATGGGCGCCAAACTCGATGTGGGAAGCCTTCCTTTTGTTTCCTCGTAAAAGCACAGCTAAATCACTATCAACAACAAAGTACTGTAAACCAACTTTTATTATATATTCGCAGTAACTTCAGTTTGTGATTAACCGGAGATACACTGGTTTGCAGCGACAAGTTTTCGCGATCAAGATATCAATTTCATGTATGTGAAACATTATAGACCAGAAACTTTTTAAAATTAGTTCGCGGCGAGAAATGTATGCGACAACTAGGCGCTTGCAAACCTCGTATATATAACTCGTACGCGAGTAAAAATTGGTTTACAGTATTAAAAAAACAAAAACAAAATGTAATCTCCAAAAAATTAAATTTCTCAAGACTTTTTATAGTGGGAACTTGCCTAAAGCTGCAGGACTCAAGAAGGACAGGCAGAGGTCCATGCAATAGACCTTGGTCCTTCTTCAGTCGATCAAAAGATTCTGGGAAGAATTCGAGCATAAGGTCCTGGATACTGGAGGCCAGAGACAAAATTCCAGCTTGAGAGCGGTAATTGTGGGTCAACTGATAGAACTAAACACCCAAAAATCCAAATCAGATCAGACAAAAAGGTTATCTATCAATTTTTTAAATATTTTATATTGAATTCTTATTTTTCCACGATTTATTCAAATGAAAAGGGGTATACGTAAATTCATACTTTCTTTGGCACTTTTACACTGGAAAACTTCCCAAAGGAGTGTATTGATGTTTTGGCATAATAGAGGAGAGAGCGAAAGTCTTCGAATCTGAAAGCAATGCCTCCATTTATGCTATGGATGATATCTCCGGTCAGAAACATTTCGTTGGGGGAGTGACACACCCTCAGAAGGAGACACAGCTCAGCCTGGGTAAAGTCCTGAGTTTCGTCTACGTAAAGTTGATGGATAATCCACTTCATCTCTTTTTCTTTACTTAGCCTACAGACAAAATTATTATCAGATACATTTATATATGATGTAGAAAGATTCAGCTTATCGAAATGATGTTGACTCTTGTACTATACGAAAATTATTTTTTGTATCTTTTTTAAACATAACTATTTAAATCTCTACGAAAAAAGCTATATAATCAAACAACAAACCTGTTAAACACATTTTGAACTAAATCTGACTCATCAAATAAATTTTTTTGTCTCTTGTAGTGTTCATATTTCTTGAAAATCTCATAGACGTGTTCTCTTTCACCAGAGAAATTAGGAGCCCTTTTTCTCCCCAAGTCCAAGTACTCTTCTTTTGACAGGTACCCCGAGGGCTTTGACAGCGCCTCAACGGATCCTCTGATGAAGAACATTATCTCCATCCAGATCAGTGAGGGGTGGTACCGTGTGGACCACTTTTTGCTGATCCCGGGCCAAACTTCCTCCGCAAACACTTCATAGGTCACCTCCCTCCGTGAATCCGATTTTTTGCCCGCCCGATTCTGCGGATCCTTGTTTTTGCCGTCATCTTCTCTGTCGTCAGCATTCTGGTGCTGGTTTTTCCCATCATCTTCATCGTCTGATCCTTCCTCTAACCCAGGCAGGATGCTGAAGGCTTCATCTGACTTCGCCCATCCCTTGATCTCAACCTGTTACATTTTTAGAACAGAGAAAAGCTACACACATATATGAAAACAAAATACGCTTGGCTTCCTAATTAATATCAAGAGAACTGAAAGTCACTTTATGATAAATTTATACCATAATACACAATACACATTATCAAGTATGGACTGAAGCCTGCAGTAAGATTGATTTTTTGTTGCAGAGATGAAGTTGTTCTTTCGAAAAGATTGATATTATTTTTGTCTAATTATTAAGGGTAAACTATGGAATTAATCAGCGTAAGAACATTAAATTTCTCGGATCAGGGCTTACCAACTTCTTAAAAATAAATAATTTTTATCTGTTTAACTGATGATCTTAAATTATCAACATTTTCTATTTAGTGATTCTGCTATAAGATCAAGAAACTTTGATTTCATGTTTTTAATGTATTAAGAATATTGTCGTTTACAAAACACTTATCATATGGAAACTCAATACATGGGAGATACACGTCTACACGTTCAATCTTTACCTTTAAGCTTCCACCTTCCCTCCTGTTAAAGAAGCACGGCCCCTTCAGCGAAGCGTCTAGCATCAGGAGCAGTTTCTTGAAGGTTAAAAAAATGGGGAACTGGTTATCCCCCAGGTCTTGGATCCTGTGGGGGAGGGGTTGTTCCTCCTGGGACACAAAGTGCCAGGCCACATCACAGGTGTGGCTTAGCTCCTTGAAGTTCTTGTGCACCTCGCTACACAGCACAACATTCTTAGTGATGAAGACCTGGTGGAGATGATCATACAACTTGCCTACTTCTTTCTCGTTTTCTGCCTCTTCTGCAGGAGTTGCTTTTTCTTCTGATATGTCTTCTTCAAAGTCGTTTTCTTCATCTACAATTTATTATAGAAAAAATGAAAAAAAAATATTTATCTACTTTTACATAAAATCCAGAGCCATGCAATAACCTAAGTATTAATATATTTAAGCCGAAGGCTTAAGTGGGCTTTTCTGATCAAACTTTGTCTGTTGTCTTTCGTCATGCATCGTCGTCGTAAACTTTTCACATGTTTAATTTCTTCTCCAGAACTATTGGTCAACTTTCAACCAGCACAAAGCATTACCTGGTAAAGGGGATTCAAGCTTGTTCAAATGAAGGACAACGCAATCTTTAAAGTGGAGAATTTTTAGAATTATTCAAAATGTGTTGGTCTTTGTCAAAAATCTTCTCAAAAACCACTAGCCAGAAAAGCTAAAACTTGTGTGAAAACAGTGTGAATGTAGGTTGGGGCCACAATTAGGGTCGAATTTTTACTTATGAATATAAAGAGAAAAATCTTTTAAAATCTTCTCAAAAACCATTGGGCCAGAAAATCCGTAACCTGTGTAGAAACATCCTCAGGTAACTGGGTTTTTTCTTCTTCTTTTTTTTATTCATCTCGGGGTGACTTTTTTGTTATTAGGGTTTTCCAATCAATTTAAACTTTATGTAATAAGTCATTTAAAGTTATGATACCAAATGACCCCGTGTCTAAAAACTCCCAGATGTTACAGAGGTATTTCCCTTTAAGTAGGAAATGCTTGTTACCGCTACTCCTCTGAAACTACAAGAGATAGATATTTGAAACTTTTACCAATGTCTTTAGTACCCAAGAGGGTTCTTCAGTTTAGTCATTCCTTGCTTGTTATTGCTACTCCTCTGAAACCATAAGAGATAGAAACTTGGAAATTTTACCAATGTCTTTAGTACATTTAGAGGGTTCTTCAACCTATCATATCAAAAGGATCTGAGGTCCCTTTCTAGCAGTTATTATCCCTGAAAGTATTGAAATTTCAATAAAATTACTTCCAAATTTTTTACTATCTATCTTAGAGTCTTCGGACCACTTGGGATGGGAGTGTCTACTTTGGCTGATCAAAAATGACATAAAGGTTAAAGAACAAAGTTCTTTTAAAATCTGTTAATTAATGAATTTTCTTATCTTTTGAAATACAGAACTCTTGTAAAGTTTCAATATCTTGCTGAATTGAGCAATACGGTATACAATTTCGTCAGCCATGTATCACATCAAGGTCCTGTACTTACTTAAGTGTAAATTGTTTTTACAGTCAACCCATTCATATTGTACAAAGACAGCTAGCCTCTTAAGCACTCTCTTCTACTGTTAGATTTTCTATTTATAGGATTTTGTAAAGAATATTTACCTGGTGAGCACATCAGTTTTGTTCAGAGTAAGTGAAAAAAAAAATTCAGAAAAATAATTTAAAAGACATTTTCGATAAACAACAGGGAATTCTTAAAGCAATGGCTTAAAATAAAAAAAAATATATTGAAAACTCATTGATGGCTTCGTGGTTTTCTAAATTTCTAGTACAACACATATCACCGGTATAATATTTTTTTTTAGCTTTAACTGTTTAATTAGTTCAAACTACAGCAACAATGTTTGATAAAATATGGTGTAAAGTATAACAATAAAGTGCAATTGTTTACTAGATATAGCTCACTTTATTGTTTTTATACCCGAGTAATCACTTGACATAATTCAGAACTAAATGTCATACCTTTCTGACCAAATTGTATACCGTACTGAGCAATCTAGCAAGTTATTAGGTATTCTGTACCGCACCGTAAACATAAAAAAATAATAAGGTGGAAAGACCTTCAGTTGTTCGAGAACAATTAGTCTACTTGTGTAAATTTAAGTTTGCTCAAATCATGATTTCCGGGGAAGAGTAGGCCATAAAGGGAGGGGAGGGGGTAAATAGGACTTATGAAAACGTTTCTTACAAATACTGGCAATATAACAAAAGGAGTTTGATGTTAAACGTAAAAATACAAGGAGTTTTCCATATATAATGTCATTTCACCTTCTTCGCGTGAAAGTCGTCTGAATATCTTACTGAAACTAAATTGACATGTTAGATTGATCGTAGCGGAAGAAATTTCTTGTTCATACTCTTTTACGCCAAGATCGCCCTGCTACAGTTACAACCAACTGCAATAATAACATCATTAAAAAATCCATCAAATGTTACAGAAAGATGCAAGATATACCATGAGGCAATTGGCACGGAAGAAAAAACTTATCATGTGATCATGGTATTTTGAAAAAAAAAATAAAGCTTAGAAAGATAAATTCTAGGTAAATACTTCAATTGCTTAGCAACGAACGAAAAAAGGTCCGTGTTAAAAATGTAAAAAATTGTATCTAAAAGATATCAAAAAGACTTTTGATAATTTATTTCCTGGTGATAAGACCTAGGTATTCCATTTTGAGCAAAAAGTCAGAGTTTTAACAGAATCTGGGCATCAAAGAATGCAAAACTTCCTAAACGTATTGCTAAAAAATAACGAACCGTGGAGAACGTTTATATGTTATTTTATTTGACAATAAAGGCCCTGTTATGCAAATTCCTGTGCCAAAAGGCAAAACAGTCACAGGTTACTTTTACAAAAAGAAATGAAGAAATTCTACGAAAGGCCTCGCCCCAAAACGGATATGAAGTATCTCCGATAATTGCAAACGCACAAAACACGCATTTGACCGATTATTATTAAGGGGATAAGGTTACTGTCCTTCCACACACCCCTTTTTTCCTGATTTCTCCACGAGTGACTTCTTTCTGTTCCCCAAACTTAAATTCTACCTATCTGGAAAAAGATACAAATCACGAAATGACCTTAGGTCTGCAATTTACCAGTATATAATGGTTGTTCCTATCGAAGAGTATGAAAAATGTTTTCAGAAGTGGATTAATCGTCCTTAAAGTGTAGCCAGACAAGGGTGAGTACTATGAAGAGCTGGACCGAATAAAGGATCAAAGTTTAATAAATGTGGGTGAAAACAGCAAAGTGTCATTAATTTTGTAACATCCATCAAATGTGTATAAAGTCGAAAGATCATTTTTTAGCTTTTTGAGCAAGATCGCCTTTTCTAATTTTCAAAATATTTTGAATTTGATACTGTACTGCCGATTTGATCATAATTATGGCTATTGTTGGTCAGATGAGCGATGTGGCCCCTGGGCCTTTTGTTAAATCAATAGATTTAATACTTTTTTTCCTGCAATACATGCCAAACCTACCATCAACAATTTCATCATCCTGTTGAAACATCTGACATCTAGGAAGAAGTTTGGCATCGGCAGCGACTGCCCCAGTCCAGTAAGACACAAACTGACGGAAAAGTCTATACAGACAACAAGTGGTCTTCCCTGTTCCACTGCGACCTAGCAACAAAATGGGAGCCTTAGTCTTAAGGTTAATAATGGCATGTTCCAAATCTGTCATTTTAAAAGGGAACTCCACATTCACTTCAAGATTTTGCAAAACATGGTTAACCAAGTTGGAGTCAAAATTGTAGAATTTTAGGATATGGTATTCTGTCTCGTTAGAACTCTCATGAGGGTAGTACCTCAGCAAGCTTTCTTGATATTCTTTCAGAGTACTGACATCTGCGTCCAAATCACTTTCAGAAAAGACCATCGGAAATCTCTTACATATCCCAGCTGCTTTCAATTGATCCTGTTTGATTCCCTTTAACTTTTTCTGAATTATACATTGCTTCCAACTGGAGTGAGATTTTATAATGCGATGCACAGACTTAAATATCTTGTCATCGTCGAATAAAATGTCCCAGACTCTAATGACCTCGGTGAATATCCGAACTGGATTGTTGGCATTATCTCCTGCATACTGCAGCCTCTGTACTGTATCCTCACTTAGTCTTGGTGAAAATGCTATGGCCAATTCCCAGATAATTCTGCTGGCTTTACTGAGCTTGACTTCGTACAGTTTGAGGGTAGGTGGGACATTTTTCAGTTCCTTACACAGATGAGTGGTCCATTCCCCTTTAGCCAGGAGCTGGATCTTTCTAATAATTCTCTGCTTCAGCTCGGGGAGAACGTTTTTGTCTCGTAGTGTTTTCCAGACATCAGCTGTACACTCTACTTCCCATTCCAAATTGTCAAAGACTGAGAGATCAATCTAAATAACATAAAATTAGAGATTAAAAAAATCTTACGTTCTGTTATTTTACTTTATTTGGTTCCCTATAAATCCAGGCATTATATTATTAACATGCAAGTTCTTGAATTATTTGAGTAGCTTTGAATCCCAATCTAACATATTGAAACATTTAGTTCACTAGAAAATCTTGGCATCTGGCTAAAAAAGCTAAACAAAGTTATTGCCCTTTACTCATTTTTGCAATAAAACTAAAAATGAAATACCTGCCTAGCACACTATATATATTTTTTTGAATTTTGGGCTGACTATCGATACCTCATTTGTTGACCTTACCTGTATATTCTTTTTTTATACCCGCACTTTTTGAAAATATATTCGAATATATTGTTGTTACCCTGTTCTGTCCCTCCATTTGTCATGTTTTACTTTCTCAAACTGCTCTTACATCTTATAAACCAGCAAACTGAACTATTAGAGTTTGATTTGGGGCGTCATGTTGTTTTGTTAAAAGGATTTTAAAAAATTCTCTGGTAGTCCTATGGGTCTAATAATTGGTGAAAAATGACGTTTTTTCACAAAAAAACCTGCTTCCTGGAACTCCTCCTATATTTTCACCAATAGACAAATCATCTCTTGGAATATGTTTTGGGGTGTCCTATATCATTACAAAATGTCACAGGGTCAATATGGGGTCAACTCAATAGTGTAAGTCCGACAAATGAACAAATAACTTTTGCAAAAAAATGATAGGAAAGATAACGATGATATTAAGCTTATTGAAATATTAAAAGATGATGATACAGTATGCTGGCAAAGGGAGATCACTTTTTAGAAATTGAAAGTAATACTTATGTATACCGGTGTCTCATTATATTGTGCTACTACATGTATTATGCTTACCTGTATTGTTCAACATCATAATAATAATCCAATTAGAACACACTATGAATTCCTGAAGCTAATCACCACAAAAGAAAGGTTTATGCATGTTAATTAATCCTATTCTGCATATCGAAAACATATGTACATATATTGTACACCACGTGAAACCCATATAGCCTAAGAGGTGGGTAAAACTAGTACCCGATGATGTCGACGCGCAAAATCAAATCTAGCGCCAAATTTGTAATAATCATAGAGACCATACTTTTAATGACAAAAAACGGGAAGATTATTGATAAATTTAAAATTCACATGCAAACGGTCCAACCCAGATTGTACATAAAAGGCCGATATTGTGTATATAAATCTTTATGAAAATCATAATTTTTAAACATTACCAGAAACAGCATGTGGCTTCTATTTGACTAAAACTGCTACAAGGTAGTGTTATTTAGGGGCAAACACTTGCTGCGGGTATTGCTGTCTAATGACAACATCTAGTTTTTTTTTGGTTTACCTGTAAATATATTATAAATGATAAGGGCCTAAATTGGACCCCTAAAATGAACACAACAAGCTTACTCTACATACATGGTTATTTATTAATTTTTTACAGATATAAATGTGATGTTTTTCAAAGTTTTTCAAATAATCCAAATGCATTTAATTGAAAAATATGACATCAAAGATTAATCTTTTCCCAACATTCTTGGATTTTTTGGGGCATAAAACGTTTTTATCTGTATCTGATGAAAATGCATACATTCACTTAAAAAAAATAAATAAAGTGAGAGGATATATTCTTCTTAAATATGAACAACAAAACCTTGTTTCAATAAAGATACTTAAACGATCCATGAAAATGAATTTTGAAGTAGCATTCCGCTTTAAAATAAATGAATAAAACTTTCTACAACGAAACCGAATTATCAAGATCTGAATCAACTGTGCTTAAGACCAAACCTTCTTGCACGATCCAAACTTATTGGATGCACTAGAAACTTATTTTGTGATCAATATTTCATTCAATCAGTGTTATCCTTTAGTAAAGCAAACTGAGACGTAAATAACTTTCCGCAAATGGAAAAATATTGATCTAGGTGAGTAATCAAAGGATATCACTCTTGATATACCTGATAAAAAATCATTTATTGCTGAAATTATGGACCATAACAACACCACAATTCAAAACGCTTACCTTAAGGGGGATCAGGACGTTGCAGTGTAAAATTATTTGTCAATGGTTTTTTTGCTTTCTTTAACACATTAACATTAAGATGTCCTCTACAACATATATTATTATCATGACTACTTCTTACGTTGCAAGGGAAATATTTTGATAGAAATTGTCCCCCTTTTCTGACATTATGCATTTTTGACAATTTCAATTTTCTGCAATAATTATTTTATTTGATGGAATTCATTTGCAAACTATTTTCATTATTTTCAAGAAGAGAAACAAATTATTTACAACATTGGCTTTTTTACATAGCAATATCATAATTTTTTTTAAAAATATTGCTAAAATCAGCACTTCAAATTTTGGAGAATAATAATCAGAATATATCTTTGACTGCATTAACCGCTTATGATTTTGTTCATTTACATTTCTAAAATTAACAAGAATCCAATAGGCCTTAACGGTCACCTGAGTGCAATAGCGCATAACAAACTTGTTGAGGAGTTTCATATATGCATTTAATTATGTTTCATTCTGGAGTAGAAAAATTATAATATTGTAATGACGACCACCTCCCTGCCTGAAATCTTTTAAAAAGGACTATAAAACCTATAATTTTAGCGAAAAACTTAAAGATCATAATAGAGTGCATGACTTGATACTGAAAAGGTACCAGGCTCTGATAGAAAATAATTTTCCCATATTTGTTAACTTTAAATATAGGTTTCATGTGTATAATTTTAATAAATAAACGAAAACAAGATGGCTAGTATACATGTTTTATTTAAAACAACATCCCATCCCCCATCCCCAGGGGCAGACAGAAAGTCTCCCTATGGGTATTTAAACTAAAAAAAACCCCCAGCTTTAAAAGCTATAATGTGTTATTCACTTTTGTTTCAGCTTTTGAATATTTAACCTTCATTAACATTTAATCGCCATTTAGTATTTATACCAAAATCATTTTACATGTACTGCTTATCAGTTATTTTGGTAATTTAATTATTACTTTACTATTAACAAATCTATTTGTTTATATAACGAGTTCAAAAACTGTTTTTGTGTCAAATGATAAAAAGAATTGCATTACTCTTTTGATCATACAACTTCTTAATTACATTTTATTCAATGATTAATTACTAAATATGAAGAAGCAAAAAAGATACCTCCATTATAAAGAAGCAAGGGAAGATAACTTCATTATGAAGAATCAAGGGAAGATAACTCCAATAACTGTTACAACCCTCCCCCAAACACTTTCCAAATGCTTTCACAATATCTTAACTTTGATAGAGAACTTCATTCTTTCTCTTTTCTAAATATGTGAATTAACTAATTTCTTTCATAAAAATAAATTCCTGAGCAGAATAAAATAATATTATGACAAATATATACCCCCCCCTCCCAGTCATAACCCTTGCCTTACATGTAGGTGACATGAAATATTATTAAAGATGACAGCTTAATGTTTTTTTTCTAAATATGCAGTCAGTTTTTATTCTGTGTCAGTAGACGTTTTTTAAAGGGACTTGGACACGATTTGAGATGAAAATTTTATTTTCAATTTCTATTTATAAAATGAATTACTTGTGTATTTTGAATAATTCACCAAAATTTGAATGTTAGAAGTCGGGTTACAAGTAAGATACAGGGAAAAGAAGTCGTTGTTATGTAAACAAAGCTCGAGTCTTATATTTGTTTACAAATAATAAAAAGTAAAGAAATTACAATTTCTTTGACAAAATAACTTGTGCAAACAAGATAAACTGATTCAGTATGTTCATAAAAAATTTTATCAACAACAAAAAGCAGCATTAGATTGAAACTTATACCAATACAACATATATGTAAACAATAACAGGACTCGAGCTTTGTTTACAAAACAAAGAATTCTAAACTCTGTAACTCACTTATAACTCGATATTTGACTTCCAAATTTTAACAAAGCATTAAATACATCCATATTGACCATTCTAGACATTAAACATGAAAACACAAATTTGAGCTCAAATCGTGTCCAAGTCCCTTTAAACATTTTATATACATTAACACTAAATGACCATTTTGGCCACACCCTGCAAGAACCCCTACTATATACACTATATGAGTGTTTTGGCCCCGCCCTAGATTCAAATCCCTACATTGGGAGAAATGAAATTTAGAAGTTTGATAGATGGCTTTATTTTATTTCTTAATATGCAGTCAGTTTTTATTTAGTATCAGCAGAAGTAAAGAAGTTTATTTATTATACATTAATTGCATTAACACAATATGACCATTTTGGCCCCGCCCTAGAGTCGGAACCTCTACCTCGGAGGACATGAAATTTATAATTTTGGTAGAGAGCACTCTGGTCTACAAAATTATGAATTCAGTTTTCCTTACAGGTGTGTGGAGTAGAGAAGATAATTTTCAAACATTATATACATTAACACTATATGGCCATATTCCCCCTATGGCCTTAACCCCTGACCCAGGGGCAATGAATTTCACAATTTAGGTATAGAAGTTCCTGGATCAATCAAATCATGTTTGACGTCATAATGGATTTATAACATCATAACATCATAAAATCAAATCAATTATGACGTCATAATAGAGTTACCACATCAAAGCATCATTGCAATGATAGTCACGTGATCAGTGTTCTGTATCTCCTTAACGGTCACCTGAGTATTATAATACTGATACGTGCATTCAATTAAGCTTCATTCTGCAATCCAACCCTAAGCCCTAGGGCGCAAAAAATTCCACCAAAATATGATAATAATTTCCTACCTGAAAATTTTCAACAATTAATATTGGACTGAAATCTAAGATCAAGAAATATATAATTTTAGTGAAACTTTAAAATAATAAAAGTGCATATGAACTGATATGGACATGGTGGAATACTTAATGATAGGAAGTAATTTTCACATATTTTGATCAATGTTTGTTTTAAGATGTTTCACTAATGGAAAATCAGGAAAAGAGTTTTACGCAACTTCTAAAAATGCACTTTGTTAGCAGAAGCCTTCTTACATGTCAACACCAGGGGCCAGACAGAAATCCCCCACAGCATTAAAATAAAAAAAAAACCCCGACTTCAGACCTTGTTCAGCATATTTAAATAACAAAAAATCCCCTTCTTGGGGTCTGATCTCTTGCCCCAAAGGGCAAGGGCTATTATAATATTTAAACTTTGATAATCAAACAGCTTCATTTTTAAGCGCTAAGCGCATGCGCTAGCGCTTATTAGGGATGCACTAAATCTCATGATCTTTTTATAAGCGCCACATAGTGATCATGTTGACCGACCGCTCGGATTCTAAAAATAGGAATATCGAGGAATCCTTAAGTTTGTATTTAGATCCCACGTTTTGCAAAATAACGTAGACTTGAGGGATCAGAACAAAATGCAAACTTTCACAATGTCAATGATATTGCCGATTACATAGCTAAACATGTCAGAAGACATTCCATGCTGCTAATATTAGACGCATGTTGTGCGCTGTGCGATGTAAACAAAGGATGGCCAGTAGTGCGGATCTCGGAGTGTCAAAGCATGCGATCAGAGATATTGCCTTGTCGCTATATAAAAAGTTTACATAGACAATCTCTGAGACCCTCAAAGGCCGACAAATATATCAACATTATATTTTTTAAATATATCTTGTGTCGTGATTTTCTCATACATTTTGTCGATTTTTAATTTCAATGACATGTAGTCATATTTTACGGTCTTAATCAGTGAAAATGTACGGTCAGTTTTGTTTTCACTCACTGAGTAAGTGAATTCAAGACTTGTCGTGCACTGTATATAAGAACAAGCATTTTAAAAAGGTAATTAAGTCAACCAGCGGAATATTAATATTAGATCAAAAGTGAATATAAAATCCATAAAAATACAAGATATATAGTTTCCAGAACAATAATATTATGCGGGTGTAGTTTGCATACTTTTCTTTTATGACAGTAGGGTAGGAGACAGGCGTGCAGCGGTACACTGTATGATTGCACACCCGAGTTCTTACTAATTAGACTTTGAAAATGACATGTGGTGATAAAGAAGAGTGTTCAAATTCAAAAGTCCTGAACTTTGCAAACCTCTGAATTTCATAGTCCCGTCTCAAACCACTGTCAATATAATTATATCCTCTCAGATTCGAGAAATATATATATGCGGACTCCGGGACCGTGGCTGCAGACGATACCCAGGGACAGTCTGATGCACAATTTTACCTACATTGTATTTAGAAACTGGCCAGTTTTCTTTAACACGGACTGTCTAATTTCTTCCCAGAATTCCAATGTACACAAGCGCAATCGAATTTTCATCCCAACTTATTTAGTCAGTCCGTTGGCTGACTAATCAGTTAATATACATTACGATCTCCTCTCTTCAAATTGATTGAAATGGTATAGTCAGGGTCCCATACATATCACGCATTTTCATAAAACCTTTTTTTTTTTACTTTCTGTTCATTATGATTTTAAAAATATTTAATTTTAACAATTGACATTTTAAAAAAAGTAGCAATGAGGCTGGCTTAGCGCTTTCCAGTACTTTGAGTACTTTGATTTCCTTTAAACGAGTATTCATCATTCATTTATCACAATATAAAAAAACCCCATTTTTATGGTCTTTCTAAATACGCAGTCAGTTTTTATTCAGTGCCAGTAGACGTAAAGAAGACTTATGACATATAAAATTATATTTACAAATTGACCATTTTGCCCCCTCGGGAAGAACCATATATCCTGAGGGTAATGAAATTTAAAGTTTTGGTAGATTGCTTAATTGTCTTTCTTAAGATGCAGCCAGTTTCCATTCAGTATTGGCAGAAGTAAAGAAGAAGATTTTTAAACACCATACATTACATCACATTACATTACATTGCAGTACATTAACACTATATGACAATTTAGGTCCCACCTTGGAGTTAAAACCCTTACTTAGGGGGACACGAAATGAACAACGCAATTGAGTGTTATTTCCTTAATATGCAGTTCATAGGCGTCGTAAGAGGGGGGGGGGGGGAAATTTTTTTTTTTTTTTTTTTCAAAATTTTTGATAAGCCTAGCCCCCCCCCCCCTTTCGTCCGACGCCATTGCAGTTAGTCAATTTTCAGTATCAAAAGGGGTAAAGAAGATGATTTTTAAACGGTATATACAATAACACTAAATTGGCCCCACTCTGACGCCAAAACCTCTAACCCGGTGGGCACGAAATTTACAATTTTCTGGAGATGGCTTCCTGGTCTATCTAACTATGAATTATGGTTTTGTTTTTAGATATGCAGATGTAGAGAAATAAAACTTTGATAAACGGTCAAATTTTATCAATATTTGTCCTGACCCTGGTATCTAGATTTGTTCCTGTTGCCCAAAAGATACACCATTAGACATTTGAAAAGAATTAGCCTTGTATTTTGTATTAAACTAAAAGAGTTTAATTGCTTACAAACGATGCACCACGACGGACGAAAACGAATTACAATAGGTCACCTGACTGACTCAGGTGACTTACAAATAGATCACCTGATTGAATCAGGTGACTTCTAAACTAATGGTTTAAAGGTTTCAAGGGTATATTAAATATTTATAAGAAATAAAAACGTCTTATAAATGTGATTTAAACAACTGGATTTTAGTTGCAATTATAACTAGGCGAGAAAGTGCAATGTACCTTATTGTTCACATTTGGTTCAATAACAAATTAAAGTTAACAGTTCTATTTTATTTAAACACTATTTTAAAACTGGTTTTATGAATAGACATGAACATTTGATAATGAAAGTGTTTTTCCTAGTTTAAATACAAAAGAAAATGTAAAAGCAAAAATCAATTTTATAGAATATTAGAGTCTAAAAAAGCAACATTTAAAATGTTAAATAAAGACAACATAAACAAAATTAAAAAATAGTCATGGTCCTGTTATTCTCAACCATTTACATCCTTTCTAGACTGGTAAATATTGGAAAGACATTTGTAATGAACTTGCTATGGAGAAAAGGGAACCAATTAGCTCTTTATAAAAGAGTTTTTAAAAGAGGCTTTTTGACCACAAAGATTAATTTTTTTTTGAAATTCTCCTTAAAACTGTAAAATCATAATCACACACGACAACAATTTCAAATTTTAAAAAGAACAATACCAACAACCTAGATCAAGGTTCGTTGCAAAGAACGAGTAGGATTTTCATTAGTGTTAAAAGTACATTTTGGAAGTTCTTGTAAAAAGAATAATTCTGAAATCAATAACTAACTTTTCCGTGAACAAAAAGAGTAGAATGATTTTTAGTTAGAATTAATAAAAGAAACCCGAATAATTTCAAGCAAAAATTAACAAGTTAACAAAATGTCAAATCAACTTAATAAAAAATCCGAATAGATTTAGACAAAATTCAATAATTTCCATGAATCATTTTAGATACGGGTTGCACTTGCCATACAGTTTTAACTATTTTCTGAACCAACGCTGCAGCCACAAATTATTCAGAAAACTTTTAAATACATATATAAAAGACACATTTCCTTTAAAAAGTGATTCAAATCGTTAACTTCCACATACGAAAGACCAGTCCATTTTTCTTTATGTCATATAAAAACTTGTTTATAACTACACAACTTTTGTTATATATCTTGGGACGAACTATTTACAAATACAAAGGTATAACACAAAGTCACATTTAGGGCTGGTCCCATACCTCCTTAAAGGGTACTTTTTACCAAATTGTTATTGATGGTTTACTGTCAACAAAAAATGTGTGAAATTTAGTGCCAATTTTTCACCTCAGGCGAACCTTGACAACCTGCACATATTCCGGCTAGAATAGTTGACAAACATTTATATTCAATACTAGACTTTGACCCGTGCGTGCACGGGTTAACATTGCATATCGGACATTTACGAAATAGAAACTTTGACACATTCGTATTGTAAGGTACTTTTGAAATAAACAGTGAATGTGAATATAATTCTGGTATTTTTGTTTTGTTTTGGTTTTTTATTTGCAAAATTGTTGCGTAACGGCGTAGCGCAGAATGGGTTTAACCCCAGTTAGCTATAAATCAAGTCATGAGTTCAAATCACGCCGGAGCTTACATTAAGGAAGCTCTAAACACTGCACATTAAAGAGTTCTACTGGTTATACCTGAGCCCCAGGTAACTCAGGGGGTGTTACCGTATTGTTGACAGACCAAGGTCAGACGTCATTACATGCATTTACATAACAAAGCTATAAGCCTACAATATTGTTATTAATTTAACTTCACTCTCCTTAGTAAGAATACTCTAACATTGTCTCGGGACAGGCCCTCACCACAGTTAGAATGCCTCCCATATATCCGTAATGTATCAGAAAATTGCAGAATCACTCCGAAACGATTTTGGAGGAAATTAATGAATCGAAGTTCCATTGAAAATAACAGTCAAATTAATCATAGCATTACATAACGTAAATACCTTTCATCTAAAAATTTAATCCATATAATGGAAGAATTCAACACTTTTTCACCAACGTTACCGTAAATACCTTTCATCTAAAAATTTAATCCATATAATGGAAGTACTCAACACTTTTTCACCACCGTTTTTTTATTTACACACCATGTTGACATTCGGAACTCTCGGGATATTTCATAGTAAATGCACTGAGTTAAAGTTATCACCCGTATTTTCTTTGCTACAGAGACAATACACGGAACGCATTCTATCGTTAAACTGGGTCCGTAGCGTAGGAAATTTATCATTTTATCGATAGATCATTCTATCTACACTCTCCTAAGAAATATAATGTGAATATTTTGCATGGAATCAAATATTTCTTTGCTTTTAGTTTATGTTTCCACAATATCACATTGGCATGGATAAACTCAGAATCGATAATACAAATACGTGTACATTTTCATTGGAAATTTGCTGTATATTCTCTTCATATATATTTATGATTTATTATGAGAGATATTAGAGAGGTTAAGCAAACCAACGTGTACGCGTACGTGTACGTGTAGAAAGGAAAATATGTGCATTACGTCATCAGTTTGTGTAATGACGAATTTCTACACATATGTACCCGAATGAACATACGTGTAAATTGCGAAGTACCCGTAAGGTCAAACTTGTAGCTTCTGTTTCCCTGTTGGCTATTTATCAAATATGTTTATTTTTCTTAAGCCTGATTATTTAATGCAAATACTGATATCAACAAACATAAATTTTCATTAAAATTTAATAAGCTATTGGAGTTTCAATACACGTATCTCTTCCTCCAAAACATGCGATGGCTCTGTTATTTTATTAATATGTGATAAATAAAAACATATATAAAACAATGACGTTTTTTAAAATAAACACATGCAATTCCCAATTTTCGACTGTGACTAAAAAATCTCAGATAAGTTGGAGAGAACATCTAAAATTACATTTAAAACAGTTACACGTACAGGTACACGTTACAACTGAAAAGTTATATGAGCTGGTACGCGTAGTACTAACTTGTAACCTACACGTACAAGTACGCGTACCCGTTGGTCTGCTAAACCTCTCTATTATAAAATAACAAATATATATCAGCTTGATACTTTTTTTTGTCTTCTCTGATTTGAGCACCAGCGTAATCTAGCGTGAATGTAATATAAATGCGCACGCACAAGTTTGTAAAATCCCAAAAAATCAAAATGATTTCCGGGATTTTTTGAGGAATTTTCATTAATTATTAATTAGCGAAGCTTAATTGAGAAAAAATGAAACAAGTTGGTAATCTTCAAGTACCAATGATGTTTAAAATATATAAAACAAAAACCAGTACTCTTCCGATTTATCGGTATTAAGGGCCAAAAATTCGAGTCTATTATTTTAATATAGTAGTATAGATTAGATATTCACGTTTCTATCACGATAAAGTTTGGTGTAATTGCATTGACAAAAAAACCCTTGTTTAACTCCTTAATGAGAATCTCCAAATGAAATGTCATTAGTTTAAAATTAAATAACATCACTTAATGAAAGCGGCCAAATATTTTTGGGACATAACACTTAAACAAAAATAGGATAATTGAATATATAGAATATACAGAATGTAGAAAAAAAACAATATGGTCTTTCGTTGGAAAAAGACCCTAATGATCACTTTCACAGGGTTAAAATAATTTCGGTTCCTTTACTTAAAGAGCAAATGAAACTATTGAGGAAATACGTGTAGACTGCTATTGTGTTAAAGTAATGAGGAGCTATTGTTAAGGAAATTTGAAATGCAAGTTACGTTCGCAAAAACTCTATTCTAATTGATAATATAAAAAAGAAATTTGTACAAAGTGCAAATTTTTTTTACACATATAATAAAACAATACATGTTTGCAAGTATAGATATAAAAATGTATCAATATCAAGGTTCAGTATTTTCTTGAACAATATTCAGTATCAATATTATAAAGAATATCTGTTAAAAAAAATATTTTGTTCAAAAACTTCAGATTCTCACAGATTCGATTCAGAGACAAATAAGCAAAATATAATTGACTTAATATTTTGATACACCTAATTTTTAACACGTTTAATTTAAACATGAACAGTCGATTATGATATAATATAATAAATAACTCCTCCCAACCCTGCTGTAACTTTGTTTGCTTCAAGTTTTTTTTTTCTTTCATCTCTTTTTCAATGTTTAAGTAGTGTACGTGTATATGCTAACGTGAAATTGTATATTATATATATATGACAAAAAGTCTATGCAATGTATTTAAAGAAGACTTGTAAAATTGTATATTGTATATCATTATAATCTTCTGTACATTTCTGTCAATAAAAAACGAAAAGAACCTCCAGTACCTGGTTAAATTGTTAATCCTTACATTTGTTTTTGTTTACCTGAAACCTAACATTATTTGTGTAACCATTCATTTCGTAAATTCTAACATTTTTTTATTACTTGTTACTTAATCCTACCATTATTGTTAACTTGTATACCTACATTATTCATTTTAACTGTAAATACTTGAAATACCTAGATTGCCTGTAAGTTGTAGTACCAATTGTTTTACCTGTAAATTGCAGCAGTATTTAGTTTACTTGTAATTTATAACATTGTTTGTTACCTGTAAATCCGTCCGTTGGATGGCTTACCTGTAAATCCTTTACTTTGTGCTCCCCCCCAAGTTCGCGAGGCTCATCCGCTGTTTGCACATCAACTTCCTCAACGTTAGCAACTGCCTATTACCAAAGCATTATTAATGACCAGCATAAGCGCAACATATATCAATGACTAAAGGAAACAGGTCTCATCTCTTACTCAAACAACAATGCCTACTATTGTGAAACAAGCAGCTTGCTATACATTTTTATTACTGCATATATCAATTTAACAAGAATCCAACTTGCCCAATCTTCCTCCTCAACTGCAATGCCTAGTATTGTGATACAAGTAGCCTACTATACATTTTCAATAGCTTTACTGCAGTAAACCATATCTAAATGGATATTTATGTTTACAACAAATCAGACTTTGCATCAGGGGTGTCCTGTTGTTTTTGCCCTCAAGGTCTCAAAACTATCTTTTTCGCATTTATTTAATTTGAAATGGTTAAATAGTTTGGAAAGTGAAGTGGATATGGGAAAAAAAAAGGAGCAAACGGATAATGAACAACAGGTAATCAGATGTGTGCTGTAATTAGATTGACCCAGCCAAACAAAGGTATCATAATAGCAAAGTATTAAAGCTTGTTTGATATCACTGCTACCCTCTACAATTTGTACTCTGATGTCCCATACTAACCTCTGATTTGTCCTTTTCTTTAGTTGCCTCTTTCCTTTCTCGGAAGTTTGTGATCTCATCCGTATTAACTACTTTTGGATTAAAAATGAAAAAAGGAATATCAGGCAAATTATAAATTAGTTCTTCAATGTGACTTTTCACAGCTTTCTTTTGCCTGAGAACCAACGTTTTATAAATTTCATCTTGGCTTTCTTCAGACATAGGAGGAATATCTTCTTGTCTTTTATACAACAAAATATCTTGCTCATCTTCTGCTAGATCTACTGTCTGAATTTTTGGATCCTTGATTCCCAGGGTTATAGCTCTCTGTTTCATTTTAGGCTTTACTTCTCCTCCAACTGATGCTAACCAGAAGAACTGAGACAGAGAAAACGGATTTCAATCATTTGCAGCCAACTTTTTATGTTTTAATCATCACGGAATAATAATAAGTAGAACGGGTACAGATTCTAGTTCACTTTCGACACATGATATTTGGCTGAAATTGATTTTGTAACAAGTTCAAGTAAATTTTATTTTGCCTATTTCTGAATTTTCATATTTACAGTGTATTTTATATGTTTATGCTTCCTCCCTAAACCACTTAATATAATATACTGCCAAACGTGATGTTTACAGTATAGAGAAATACTGTTTTAAGATTGATTCAATAACATTTATTTATCAATACTTTAGATATAATTATGTGCTTCAGTACACACACCTGCGATCGTCTGTCGTGCGTAGGGTTGAGGTAGTCCTTGGGAAGTTTTCCCTCTTTGTTTAACAGCGAGGCATCCACCTTCTTGTCACATAGAAGTTCTGTTGCCTTCTGTGTGGTGGCACTGTATTTGGCTTTAGCTACCAAGTGGAATAGACTGTCTCCATCTGAGTTTATCTGTGCTGGGTCTAACATTGGGTATTTCTCTGGATCCTTCTCATACAAATCAAAGAAATAGTTTAAGATCGAAAAATTTCCTGAAATAAGAAAAAAAATTGCATGGTAGAGCCTCAATAAAGTCAAGTACCAAGAAGAAAGTTCACACATAAATATTTAGGACAAAAGATGCAACCTACTAAACTAAAATGTTCCGAAATTTTTGCAACGGGTGTAAAAGTTAGCTCGGTTGAAGAGAAAGGTGTGTGTTGATCCCTATTCTGCGGCGGCAGATCACCGTAATCTGATCTACAGGTTTGTGGATTCCGCGGGGAAAATTCATGAAAGTTTTGGGATGACGAAGAGCACGGTCCCGGGCGACGGCTTCTCCAGTACATGAAAACAAACCAAATAAACAATGTTGGCGTGGTCATTACGCGCTGGTGTGGCCCCAGACACCTTGGTCCGGACCGTTGGCGAATCATGGAGGAACACTTGTGCGAGGTAGCCAATACTCTGGATGGGTGAACTTGTGTTTTCGCATTGTTAAATTACAAAGTAGTCAATACAATGAATAATGATTACATACACGTAATTTGTAAATATCGTTAAAATTAAGTTTTATTTCTTTGTTTCTTTAAATCTCTTTTTTTCTATTATTTTTTTCTCGAAAAATCATTTTTTTAAAGTTCGAATTATAACACTTTCTAAAATAATTGGCATATAGCTCAGCAACTTTATTGATTTATTTTTTTTATTATATATTTTTTTTAATTTATTTATTTATTATTTTTTTTGTGCTACCTAAGTACACCGGAAATATTTTGTCTATTGTCGTCAACTTAATTCTGTATTTCCCTTCTCTATATAAATATCCGGTGTTCTTTTTCTTTATAAGTTCGAATTAAAACACTTTCTGAGATAATTCGGATACAGCTCAGCAGTTTTATTCATTTATTTTTTTTAAAAATTTATTTATGAATTATTTTTTGTGCTAACTAAGTACGTCGGAAATATTCAGTCCATTGTCATCAACTTAATATTCTGTATTTCCCTTATCCTTATTAATGTCCGGTGTAGTGTCGCTGATCTGTCGAGGTATTTCACTAATTGTCGTGTTTTCTTTTTCGGCTAAATACTATTAAAAATTATATAGAATATGTACTTATATCCTCAGGAATTAATTAATCTTTTCTCTTTTCTCTCTTACTGAAATGAGACTTATCTCAGTAAATATACGCCTAATATGGGCCGGTGTAACGACGAAAAGTGACCCCCGTAGAATATTGACCGGGGGTCATTTTTCTACGTAGAAAAATGACCCACTTGGTTGTAGAATACTTGGATTACATAGTAGAAAGAATGGCCTTAGAGTCATTTTTCTCCGTGTATGTTGTAGAAAAATGACCCCATAGAATATTGACTATATTTTCTTACATATTCTATGTGTACTTGTGTTACGTCCAATATTTTTTTCTTTATGGTAAATACAAGGGTGGGTGTGATGGTGGCGGTGGTGGGGGATTATAATGTCTGCTTGATACTTATAGATTATGAGACCTTTCTTACAATAAATCGTTTCATCCCTTGTTTGTGAAATATTACTGCAAATAAAAAAAGGTAAAGCAAAGTTTTTTTTAGATTTTTTTGCTACAAATCAGGAAAACGTTAAGATCCTAATTATAACCAGTTGAAGTGAGTTTTGTCATTCAGCATCAGTGCATTGGTCCTCATTTACTTCCTGATTAAAAAGATTGACCCTTATATAACTAACATCAACAACTAGATAAAATATTTTCGTGTTAAAGGTTTTCTATTCTTATATAAAAACCTTTAAGACTCCAAACGGATGATAATTGTAAACATGACTATATAAAGGAGTGATCTGATAATCTCTTTCCTAACTGAGCATAAACAGCTTATACGTAATAAATTATAACATACAATGCGAATTCTCAATTGATCTTACTACGACGGTGCGAAAGGAGCTAAAAGATGAACGAGTTTACTAGTATATTGTAAAATGACTGACGACTACTTTTTCTGATATGTTTACTACTGCTGATTCTTTATTTTACGCGAGTACTTAATTCCACGATCCCGCCGCTGTGTATTAAATCGCGAGAATATAAGCGAACCCTAATTTGTTATATAGTTCTCAACTCTCAGAAAATAATAGCCAGATTTTAAAATCCGCGAGGGTTGCTTCTCGCGATTTTACGCGAATAACGCGAATATTAGTAAGTCTCGTTTAATTAGGAATCTCAATAATCAGACACGTAGCATCAAGAAGGGAGAAGGGGGTAGGGCTGTCCCCCCACACTTTTTCTCACATCATTTTTAAGTTTACACGTAGATTGGGAGCAGGTAAAAATTATAGAAAAAAAATCCTTAATTGCTCACACCACCCTTCCCACGCATTAGGATTTTGAAGACTGGCGATAAAAGTTTTCCCCTTTTTTTCTTTATCCTTGTCAAGTCTGCCCCTTCCACTATCAAAAACGATGCTACGTGCCTTTACTTACACAACTTTATTCAGAATATATAATGGCGGCGATGCAGAGTTAGAAGTTAAAGTTATCAGACATTGAGTGTAACGTTTGCGCAAGTCTGTCAGTGTGACGGTGTTTTGTTTGGTTCTCTGACATTCACCATAGCTAAACAGAACAGATAGTAAAAAGTCAGGTGTATTCGTTTAAATTTCAAACCTGTCTTCTGGATTTTTTCTTCTAAAAGTATGCAATACGTTCGTAGGTCATTACGTAGGTTTGTTTATGAAATCATCCACTATAATGTGGGGCCTATTCAGCAAAGCGAGCAAACGCCAGCTGTCGCGCGATTACAAACAAAAAGGGAGCGCAAGCGAGCGCATCATCATGCATGTACCTTTGGGGGGAGACACAACCCTAAAAAGCCTTAGCGAAGGGGTTCCACAATGCAAGCTGACGAGTACTTTAAGATAAACATAGATAAACATAGACATCGCTCTGTTCAAAGTTGAAACTAATGTTATTTAAAACATTTTTGTTATGTAATCCTTTGTTCATTTTGGCTTCTGTACAAGATAAAATACTTCTAAATTTAAAAACAATCCAATAAGTTACCTGTAGGTGTCCATTCTTAAAAATAATGACTAGACAACTGTCCATTCTTAAAAATAATGGACAGAGACAGGTAAAACTGTTATCTTATTGGACGGCTACAGGTAAGTTGGAAACAAGAATTTGCAATTTGCAAATAAAGAAACAGATTTAATGTTTAACACCTTGAGAATGAGATAGGTACTAGCATGATACAGCGAAGAAACACTAAAAACTAGTAAATATTATCCAGTACATTTGCAAATAAAGAAACAGATTTAATGTTTAACACCTTGAGAATGAGACAGGTACTAGCATAATACAGCGAAGAAATACTAAAAACTAGTAAATATTATCCAGTATGATATATATCAACTCCTTTTTTCAAATCACGAATCAAAATTAATCCACATTATCATATTAATAACCTGTAGCCACAAATCACATCAGATATGATCAGAACGTAGACTGAGACAATTTTCACTGCACTATATGAAAATCATATTCTTTACATATCTAAAAGTTAATTCCCGATCATCCGGACTACATTCTCCATGGAAAAAGTTCATAAAACTAAACCTTGACCGTCAACCTCCCCCACACCCATGGAAAAATTTCTGCATCTGAGCCAGTCAATGCATTCTTTATTTTGGTTGACTTAATCATTTCATCAAATGATTTTGTAATTCATATCAAAATTTGGCACAGCATTCACACCCTCCATATCCAGAATATCACTTAGAACAGTATCAATATATGCAGTACCTCTTTTATATCCTTAAATATTGTTAAATAAGAAATGCTCTCCAAAATAGAGAATGAGATGGTGTTGCTTGGTAGAAGAGTGAATGAATATGAAATTTTCACTGCACAGCTTTATTAACCCCTTGCACATACCTGAAACTGTCCATTAAGCGAACAGCAGAAAGTTCTATGCAAGACTGGTTTTATTGTTCAAAGTTAAAAAAATATATTTATCAGCATTGTCAACAGGTTAACCTGATACTGTCCATTCTTTAAACAAAGAAGGTAATGTTTTAAGTTGGATATTAGCCTTAAACTGTCCATTCCGTGAAAGAAAGAACTAATCTCGGCCCTACGGGCCTCGATCAGTTCTTTCTCTCACGCAATGGACAGTTTGAGGCTTATATCCTTTACATACGTAACAGGGTAAAACGGTAGGCACATCCATAGTTCTGCCTTATCTTTCATATGCTTTTTCTGCCCCCCCCCCCCTCCACCGACCAAATATGAATGCAACACGTAACCGCCTCTAATTTCTTAAATTTCTATGTGGTTAATAAACGAGGTCAAAATTCTATGGGGGTCAGTTTTCAACGTGAGGGGGTCGTAGATCTACAGGTCTGGAATGGTTTTCTACTAGAGAAAAAAGACCCTACTAGTCATAGAATACTCACCCTCGGTCAGTTTTCTCCGTAGAAATTTGACCCCCGGGTCAATATTTTACGGGGGTTACTTTTCGTCGTTACACCGGTTTTGCCCAATCTGTGTTTACTGTTTCAAAGTGTGCCTTTTCTAGGCTAATGATACACGATATAAAAAGTAAATCAAACTAAGAACAACATTTATTAAACCGGGAGTTGACATAACGAAAGTTGTACATTGAAGACAAGTCATACGTAAGACGACTAAGAATTAGAATGAACATAAGTTGTACATAAACTATTCAAACACGTTACATCCCCCTTTCTTTAAGCAAAAAGAAAATTTACATTTGACTAGAAAATAAAATCTTGACTTAAAGCTAAATTGATATAATGACTTGAACGTTTGTTTACACTGATTGTGTATCTAACTAAATGAACATGAAGTTACAAGTAGCATGCATTACAAAAGTTCATATGTACACATAGAACCATGGCACTGTCAAGTCGCTACAAAGTCATTGTATTTTGATGGTACTTTCACAACTCTTCCCGATCTGGTCTGTCGCGGAATATGCGGTTCCTTGTTAATTTGTGGATGGTCGCAAACATCATCAGATATATCTGGTTCACGCGCTTGACTGGACTCATTTGATTGGTCGGTTTAGTCAGAACATGAAGTATGACGTCTATGAGTACTTGTAATGACTCATCCTCATAGCTGTGCTTGCGAATCGCAGACAGTCAAACATCTGTCATAGGTAAGTACTGAACCATGCTAACAATTTCTAGGTCCCTTTCAAAGCTTGTGGTGCCTGTTTCATTCAGGTTAGCTCTGCTTAACGTGTCAGCTAGATACATAGTTTTTACTGGTTTGTAGCAGATATTATAGTCATACTGCTGTAGCCGGAGCAGCATTCGTTGAAGTCGTCTAGGTGCGGCTAGTAGCGATTTCTACACGATAGATTCTAGAGGCTTGTGATCACTATCCATATTACTGAACGTCCATATGTGTACTGGTGTAAGCCAAATAGGATTGCTAACATCTTCTCGATCTGAGCATAGCGAGTTTCCGCATCTGTAAGAGCTCTGCTCGCGAAGTCTATTGGTTGTCCGTTCTGTAACAGACTTGCTCCTAGTCCCGTTAGCGAAGCATCACATTGAAGTGTCAACTCCTCTTTCATATCATAGTACTTCAATACCGGACTTTTACAAACAAGTGTCTTGATCTCTTGTACGGCTTTATCATGAGTCTTGAGCCAGCACTAATCAGCATTTTGAACGGTAAGTTTTCTAAGAGGTTCGCACAAATCACTAAGTCTTGGTAGAAATTTGCTGAGGTACGTAACGAATCCTACAAATCTTCTAACACCTGAGACATCTGTTGGTGTCGGCATGTTCTGTACAGCTTTGACCTTGTCAGGGTCAGCACGAACTCCTTCACTTGTCAATAGATGTCCCACAAATCGAACTTCTTTGCGCCGAAACTTCAACTTCTCCTTGTTCAGCTTCAGATTTCTTTCACGACAGCGTTCCATGAGTGCTCGGAAATTTCTGTCATGGTCCCGATAGGCTTCCTCTTCAGTCGAGCCTTATCCAAATATGAGAATATCGTCATGCACACAGCGTACTCCACGAAATCCTTCTACCGTCTGGTTTTGTCGCCGCTGAAACTCTTCAGGTGCAGAATTCAGTCCAAACGGCATTCGTAACCATCTATAGCGACCATGTGGCGTGTTGAAGGTGGTCAACATGGAACTGGCATTGTCAAGCTTAACATGCCAGAACCCATTTTTGGCATTGGCAACAGAGAATACCTTCGCTTTGTGTAGGTCTGGGAGTAGTTCCTCTACTGTGGGCATGGGGTAGTGACTGCGCTGAATGGCTCCATTTAGATCAGGAGGGTCGATACAGATTCGCAACTTGTTCGGCTTCACCACAATAACTAGGTTATTCAACCATGGGGTTGGTCCGGTAACTGATGCAATGATCCCCTTCTCTGCAAGACAGTCTAGTTCCGTCTTGAGCCTCTCCCGTAGAGCCACTGGAATTTTACGCGGTGGGTGAACTATTGGTTTTACAGACGGGTCAGTTTGTAGGATACACGTTCCTTCCAAGGATCCTGTTCCGTCGAATACGTCTTTATATTGGCTGAAGACACTCTGTTCTGTAAGTACATCATCTGTTATAGCTAGAATGTTGTCATAGTGAATCGTCACTAGCTTCATCTCTTGAATGGTCTGACTTCCCAAAATTGGTATGTTTTCTTGTTCCACTACCACAAATTCTGTATTGTATAATTTCTTGGTTTTCGGATTAACAAGTTTCAGACTTGTTTTCCCTAATGGTCGCATCTTTGTTTTGTCATACGAGGTGAGTACTGTGGATGTCGTAGAAAGTTTGTAGTGAATTCCACATTCGTCCAACTTGCTTACTGGAATGACATTGCATCTTGCGCCACTGTCTACTTGAAATCTGATGGGTGTTCTTCCAACATTCATAGTTGCATATATATGTTTCTTTAATTCGGTCGTGTCAGTTCGGATTGTGTCATATTAGTTTTCACTAGAGTCCGATTCAGAGTCCTCAACTTGATGCAATTTCTTGTTGAATTTTCTCGGTTTCCTTCTATAATTCTGCACAGGCCGCGTCTGTTGTCCACAAACTGATTGAAAGTGGTCTTTTTCCTTACACTTGAGGCACGTTTTTCCATAAGCTGGACACTTGGTTTTGCTGGCTTCATGTTTATAGCCACAATACATACAGTTTTTGGTTAACATTTTTGGTGTTGCTTGAGTACTGTGCGGGTTAGTCTTTAGTTTTGTGCCATTTCCTTTCACGGCATGCACTTCTGCGGGAGCTATTGGAGTCTCGATTTCCTTCATCCTCTCCTTAGACAATTTCGTAGCTCTGCATATGTCAAGACAGCTTTTCAGAGTTAAACTAGTTTCTCTTAACAGTCTTTCCCGTAAATGCGAGTCTCTTATGCCAAACACAATGCAATCTCGAACTAACGTCTCTTCTAAGTCACCAAAGCCACAATGTGCGGCTTAAAGTTTAAGTTCTGTCACATAGCTTTAAATGGTTTCACCACTCTGTTGATTCCGAGAACTAAACTTGTATCGTTCGACACTTTCGTTACAATAGGCATAAAACTTTTCTAGGATAGATTTCAAAGTTCTGTTTTCTTCATCATCTGTAAACGATATATTTCATACACTTTTCTACCGCGAGTTCCGATAAGGTATTTCAGCATTTTTACCTTTAGTTTCTCATCCGATTCCACCATTGCTAGGTCGACATAGAGGGAAAACTCCTCCTTACATTTTCTCCATGTGTGCGCTAAATCAGTCGCATCAAAATTCAACGTTTCCGGTGCTTTCAACTTATCCATCCTAGGTATAGGTAAACGTGACGTTCTGTAGATTATACCGCTGCCACCATGTTTCAAAGTGTGCCTTTTCTAGGTTGATGATGCAAGATATAAACAGTAAATCAAACTAAGAACAACATTTATTAAACCGGAAGGTGACATAACGAAAGTTGTACATTGAAGACAAATCGTACGTAAGACTAAGAACTAGAATGAACATAAGTTGTACAAAAAATATCCAAACACGTTACATTTACAATTCTTAATGAAATATACTTAATATGTAAACAGTGTGACCGTTGGACCGAGCGCCGATTTAACACGGTGCAAGTTGATTTTTGTACAACAATTTATTTGAAACGCATACAGTAGGATTAGCCTGGTTACCTACTCAAATCATTAGTCAAAGTTAAACTAAACGTTTCGCGCTCAGTCTTTTTTATGACGTCATGTTTCGTACGTAAAACGTGCAAGTTTTGTCTTCGGAAATAGAGGAAGAGAGTTAAGTGATTCTGAAAAAAAAATATTTCTTCTTTCATTGTTTATCAATTTAATTCCTATAAAGACTACCGATAATGAAATTGAATATTTTATTTACATAAGATAAGTTCTTAATGTTTTTATTTTCCATCTTATAATTTGATAAGACGTGCGTAAAACTAGTTGAGTTTCTTGACTGAAGCAATATTGAAACCTATCTGGTTTTCACTTTAATATTTTTAAATTTAAATTACCTTCAACTCTTATTTTTCACTGATTTTCTTATATATATACGTGTTACCATTAATCTTCGCTTCGCAAGGCGGGCTTATCTGCTTCTCAAAAGTTTTACTTTGACTCTCGCGAGAACATGAGAACGCCATTTGCAATGCTTGGAATTGCATTGTGGGTCTACTTGGAATAGCATTGTGGGTCGAAATTTACTGACGCCGAAAAATGCTGTCGGATCAACTTGCAAGAAATGATCTGTGACGTAACTCGATTGTATTTGAAAGTGTACAGAGGTTAAAGGGTGATAATTCCAGTTAGTCTTATGTAATGGAATAACGTTGTGTCAGCAGTATATTTACAGTACATGTACATAGTCCTTAATTAATTTTATCTTGCTTGTTCTCGTGAGAGCGTGAAATGGGAAACTATATTTACAGGGAACTGCTAGTCCGATAAAAACAGGGCATTACTGGTCTGAGTAACTGACGCCAAAAAAATCTGTTGAATGAATGTGCAACTGGTCTGAATTTTTTATTCACACACGCCTTGCCGGTATAGCTCGCTTCGCTCTATTTATTTTCATGTTAATAATCCGAAAGCGAGGGAAATAGCCATAGAACATATGATTTCGTACAATTTAGTAGATGAAATTAAAAGACAAGTTTGTACTCAAATGTATGAACATGGTCGGTTAAGGATGGTTGAAATAAATTCCTATATTAAAGGATGAAAGTCTACTTGGATTAGGAGATTCATTAAAGATTATAATTCAAAATGGAAAACACTGTTGGAGAATACTATTAACATAGAAAGGCTATTAAATACAGGTTCAGATATATATTTTGCAAATGCAGGAAATTTTAAGAAATGTTTTTTGAAGGAAGTTATCAAAGCTTTTAAAGAAAACCAAGATAACTCAAATGTAAAATCTTGGCAGGATTATAGTTGCTAGCCATTGTGGAACAATAATAAATTTAATATAAAAAATCAGTCTTTTTTTTATTTATAAATCTTAGTATGTCAAAGGAGTAAGATGCGTAATTGATTTGTTCAATGAAAATGAAAACTTTTTGGATCATGAATGTTAAAAAGGAAAATTTAATATTCAAATGAATTATTTAACATATATGGGAGTAAGACAAGCTGTACTCTCAGAAAATACAACTTCATTAGAAATACAGTTTTCAAACCTTTTATATTATTTAATATTAAACCTTTGTATTAACAAAAAAAAGAGTCAAAACCAATGTATTATATATTAAATCAGACAAATGTAACACCAGTGGAAAAGGAAAAATGGAGTAAACATTTTGTTATTACAGAAAAACAATGGATTTCAATCTTTCATCTACCTTTTACTGTTACCTAAGACTCTAAATTTCAAAGGTTGCAGTACAGAATAAACCATTATACGAGGGTCAATAAAAAAAAAATACGAAGAAAATGTCTCTGTTTATCATATATTTTTCATAATAGTCATAACTTACCGATTAATTTATTCACAAACACTTATTTAATTGATATATGAAGTTTCATTCCATTTGATAAAAAGGTAGTTTTGATACCCAATTTTAAAAACAACGTGTTTCGTCACAACGACGCACGGTAACGTTGAAAAAATGACGTCAGGATGACGCGCGTACAGTTAATAGAAATACCCAACCTTTATATCACCTTGAGTCTGTTATACTTTTCACCATACAATTAAAATCGGCACTATATCACTTGACATCTAATTTGTTCGCATTTGTTCGAGAATCATAATTTCGTTCCTCGAAATTTTCATTTTTTTTTTTTACCGCATGTCTCTTCGTTTACTGTAAGAAAAACCCTGAAGTCAAATGACGTTGTTTATTCTTTTGACCAAATATTTACAGATATTCTACTCTCTTTCGTACTTTTGATGTTCAAAATACAAATACCACCACCCCTAAAAAATGTAATATAATTAAACACAAACGTGAAAATAATTTTTGACTGATTTTTTCCACCATTGAGCATTTCTATAGTTTGTATAGGCTTTTTCCCGAATTAAATACATACTGTTTATACTTTTTGTTGCGCCGTGACGTCCGGCAACGTCAACGTTTTTAGTCAATTTTAAAGAGGACTATCTGTCTTTAGTTACTGATATCTGTTCAAGAAAACTACATATCCCGTCGTTATTTAATACATAAAATATCATGACAATTCTTAATTCGAGGTTCCAATATTATTTGGTTTAAGGCCCAATTTATAGAGATATTACTTTCAACATAATATGGTTTATTGTTGACATAATACAAATTTTGACAGTGCGCCGTGACCTCATTTTTGCAGGAATAGATTTTTAAATAAATATCAGAAATAAAGGAATATATAAACTGTTTGGATTTCAAATTGTTTGAAAATATTGCTTAATTAAGTCTTCTAAATTTAATATTAATAGGACGTAAAGTAACATAGCTATGGCAAAAGTCTTCGTATTTTTTGATTGACCCTCGTATATTAACTACAAACAGTTTTATGTATAAAATTAGTAACATAGATACTGATCTATGTACCTTTTGTGAAAATGCGGAAAAAGCAATATACATTTATTACTTATTATGGGAATGTCCAAAGGTACAGAGTTTACTAGCAGAATTTGTTAGAGTTTGCAACTCAAAAAGAACTAGAATAGACTTTGATAATAAAACTTTTATTGTTAGTGATTTAGATGGTGTGAAGTCAAAACTGTTCAATATTGTACTCATTATAATAAAAAAAAAAACAACATATACAGAGGTAGATGCCAGAAAACCAATTAACAGTAAATGCCCTTTTCTGTGCAAAGGAAAGAAGTGAGATGAATAGGTTCAATACAGACTAGGTAAAATTGGCCCCCTGTGATTAACTCACTCTAAAGTTCTCTCTCTCTCTCTCTCTCTCTCTCTCTCTCTCTCTCTCTCTCTCGTGTCCAAACATGTAATTTGTTTTAATCTTAGTAAACGTTCATTATACATGTATATGCAATGTTGATGCAATTGTTTCATTGCACTGTTTAACATACTTTGTATCCTTGAAAATTTGTGAAGTATGCAGAAGCAATTGCCTCATTAATATGTTTTTTTCATAAAATTTGAATAAAAACAAAATTCAAGACAAAATTTCGATATAATCACGATTTATAACTCTTCTCTTTCGATGTTGAGAGCATAACAATAAACAAGAGGGCAAAGTTAAAATACTATTAAAAGCTAATTTAGAAGGCATTTCCTATATCAGGTTATTTTTCCAATATGACTTTGCTATCACATTTATTGCAAAAAAAAAAAAAAAAAAAAAAAAATTCGCAGATATCATGCCCGATATTGGTTCTAATAATTAGGAACTTTTTAAATCGCAAAAGTTGACTGACGCAATTTAAAATGTTTACATGTTCACCTAATTATTGCAGATTTTGTCATATGCGAAAAAGCACCCAAATATACGCGATTGAATTAAACAGGGTATAAAAGTAAATTATAACGTTTATTTGAATTACATTCTGACCTTTGTCTCTTTCCAGGGCTATAGACAGAGCAGCATGAATAGGTGTGTCCCCTTGGTTGATAGTGAGATGGACCGGGTCTGCTCCCCATCTCAACAAGACTTGCAATACTTTGAATTTACACTCCTGTACAGCAGCAAGAATGGCCAACTTTCCATCTGTAATACATTTAAGAAGACAATATTTCACTAATTTAAAAATGCAGATTTTTAATAAAGTCATTAAATAACCTCGAAATCCATTCATTTTTCTCACTGTGGCATTTTCATTGTAACTATTTTTAAACGGCAATCTAAAACATTCGACACTCAACACAACGTACAGAACAACCCGATTTGTTTACACGTGTAATACTGAGTATTGGATGAATATTACTGTGTTAAACCTTCATTAAAGAATAATTGATATATATTTTCTTTTCTCTGTTGTCATTATCAACAGGTGAAATACTTTTCTGGAACCACTTTGTAACTATAATATACATGTACCAAGATTTATGTAAATAACAATAAGTATGCAAGTAAAGATACAAAGTGAAAAGCATAATGGATAAAACGAAGCCTGAACCCACAATAAAGTTTCGTAAATGTAAATGCTATCAAATTATTTTTAACATATACTTTCTAAATTGAGGTTACCAAAAATATGCCTGTTATATAAATGACAGAATGTCTTTCAAATTCAGGCAAATTAAATACAACTAGAAAACTTGCAAAACCTTGCTTAATACAATTTTAGGAAAGTGACAATTTTTTATTCCTATTTTTGCAGTTTTTATCATTATCATGCAAAACATTTATTAAGAAGACAAAAACAAAGCATATATGCCTTCATCTAACACAGCTCCACCATTCATCATGCAGTCTACTACATCAACCAGTAGTTGTTCTGACCCCTGGAAGGACGAGTGTCGGATGACCTTGGCTAGGGACATTGATTTGGCAAAGTTAGAAAGAGACAAGTCTCCATTGTGAAGCCTGTGTTCTTTGACCATGAAATACATTTGTCTCCATTTCTCATTGACAGCTAAACCATTGATGATCTGTTCATAAAGTTTGTGAGGTATTTTGGCAAGTTTATCTGGAATTTCTGAAGAAAGAAAACAAAAATATGAACAAAAATAAATAATGCAATCACAACTTGAATTTCACGAGGTTAAAAATCACTTATGAACTGGCCTTTGGTTGATAATGAACAAATGAAAATAACTATACCTGGGTTGAATGATTTTCCGAGGGAGGTAATCAGTATATCTAATGCTATTTCCTCCATCTTATTGTGCTTTTCTGATGAGTGGTCTTTCTTTAGTACTTCCGCAAAGCGCAAATAAGCATGTCTCATGTTGTTTTCCTGCAATAATGCTTTAGCTTCATCTATCCTTGGCTCACAGTATTCTTTACAATAAGAGTCCAATGGCGCAGCTTTTATTGGCTCTTTTTTCCTGTGAAAATCAAAAAATAGCGGGCATGTATAGTACAAACCATAAAAAACTTACAGCTAAATTAATGTCTCAACTTGTAAATATCTTCAAATATCTTGATTTTGGTTTATAAAAGTTGAAAATGGAAAAAAATGTATTAACCTATAGTCTCAAATTGGTCCCTACTAAAAATCGTTAAATAATATTGAATATGTCGTTAAAATTATTTCATAGACAGATGAAACATGGTGAAAAAAATCATAAGAATCCATTACTGATGAAATGCTCAAGAGAGATCATGTAGACAAAGACCGGTTAACCTCGGCGACTTCTCTTACATCAGACCTAATTCAGTGTTTTGTATCAAATCCCAAGACTATAAAATGAAATAATTAAATTTTATATCGTTATTTGATATAGCTCAAAATTATCCAAATTGAAACCTAGGAAGATATTAAGAATTTCATGTAGATTGTTACGGACTTCTACTCGCAATTTCACTTGGATTTTTATTCCTTGAGCTTGATTAAGACTAATTAAGTCTTGCTAAGATATTTCTACCTGGCCTCATCGGCCTTCCTCTGGTTCTGTAATTGCCTCCTACTTTCCACCTCTTCCATCTCTAGCCGCCTCCTCTCCCCCTCCTCACGGTTCTCCTTCGTCTGTATCTGCTTCTCCTGTTGTTGATTCTGCCTCAGCACTTCTTCCTTAACAGCTGAAGTATAGATTAGATTTATGATGATTGAAGATATCCAACATTGGGACCATGAGTGCATATACGTGAATGGTTGTACTAAAGAAGAAGTTATACAATGTAGAACACAACATGCAACACGGTACAAGTATAAGATATCATAATCATGATACCCGTTTATTAAAACACACATGTTGACAAGCAACATAATCAAAACAGGTTATTCCAGGACAAGACTGTGTGAATTTATCAAAGAAGCCCACCTAAGTATGTACAACTGTGTCAGGTCAGGAACTTTGAAAGTAAATGAAAAGTGTAAATAAAAAATTTAAAGAGATAAAAAGTATAAATAAAAGAAAATACCCAATATTACTTGACAATGCTACTTATTAGTACTGGCAGGGTATGCATTAAAAAACAAAATGATTAATAAAACGGCAATTGGTTTTTAAAAATGGCACCAAAACGTCCTGCACATATGCATATTTATACTTTTGTCTTTAATAGCTTCAAAACTTAGGAAATTCTATTCGGTTGTTTAAAAGATAAACCCTGACAACTAGTTATATAAAATTCATGTTCAATATTTAAGTTGTTTTGATAAGAGGCATTCGCTTTTGCCCTATTTGAAATAAGGCACGCGGTGATATTGGTCCCATCGGAACAGTTCCAGTTCACTTAGAGGTATGTCCAATTAGGAATATAAATTCATAATTGGACATACCTCTAAGTTAACTAGAACTAGGCAAAAGCGAATATCTCTTATCAAAACAACTTAAATATTGAACATGAATTTTTGTGACACCTATGGACAAGTAAATGGCTGTCATTGTGACAGCAAACCGGGTTTTCTTTTATGTGAACTGTATACATAATTCATGTCAACCCTGAATTGATAAACACTACCCATCCAGAGAAATGAAGTACCCTATATACAATATTCTGCAAGAAAATTACTAAGTTCAACAGCTAGTATTTTTTTCATAAATTATCAAAACTCAATATCCATGTAATATGCATATTTCTGATATATGTACAATTGATTTGCAAAACAACAACTTCGTATCTGGAAAACTGCAGGAGGAGTTATCCTTACAATAGGGATACCCTATATGCAATAATCTGCGAGAAAAATACTAAGTTCAACAGCTTGTATCTTTTCACAAATTATCAGAAATCAAAATCGTTACAATAAGCACACCTCTGATATATGTAGTGCAATTGATCTGAAAAACAATAACTTCCTATCTTGAAAACGGTAGGAGGAATTTTCCCTATAATAGGGGTACCCTATATGCAATATTTTGCCAAAAAATGACTAAGTTCAACAGCTGATAGTGGTTTTTTTCACAAATTATCAGAAATCAAAATCCTAGCAATATACACGCCTCGTATATATGTACAATTGATCTGTAAAAGAACAACTTCCTATCTTAAAAACTGTAGGAGGAGTTATCCGTACAATAACGGTACCCTTTTGGCAGCCGACTGCCCGCCCGCTCGATATTTTGACTATTTCAATAACTGGATTTTTCCTTTGAAAACCCCGGTAAAAAAACAAGACCATTTAAGGCTTGTTGATAAAATATTTATACAACAAGATGACAAAAATTCAGGGCTTGCAAACTGATTGACTGACGGATGGGTCTAAAGCATATCATATCATCCGAAATCATCCGAAATCTTAATTATAGATTTTTGATACTTCGAATCTCTATTCTCGATTCTTGAATCTTGGATGATCCTTCTGGGCTTTTTTAATGTTAAAAAAAAGTTCAAAAATTTTCAAGAATTTTGTAGAATCATACACGAATTTTTAAAATTATTGATTGTCCTTGGAAAAAACTAAACATTGTTAATATATATTCTCAGTTTAGTGAGTAAGATTAAATTCACGAAAAAATGTTGATACCTCATAATTAACGTTAACCATTATGTAAATTTATTTTTCTGATACTTTCTAACACTGTTACAGCAAACATATTTATAACGAATTCACTGTTATAGCAAAATCATATTTATTCTCCTTACTTCCTACTAATCTTAAAAAAAAACACGATTCTTTTTTAAAGTCAAGATCAAGTTTTGTTGGTACTTAATCCATTATGCCGTCATAATTGAGCTGAAATATCTTTCCCCCGTATTTTACAGCTTTTAAGGAATTATGTTGCACATTTAAAAATTTCTTAACATTCTATATTATGTCTTTGAAAAATTAATCTGGGTGCCTAAAATCTTACCTTGTGTTCTTTAAAAATAAATAATGAACACGAAAGATTTTGCTTTATAAAAAATCGAGCTCTTCGAATGAAGACTTTATCCCATTTCCTTTTTAGATTGGGTTTTTCAAATATCCAATTCAAGGTCTCCTTGCACCTTATAGTCTGTATGGTGTGCGTCATTTTCATACGTCGTTTGAAGCTATTTTCATACTAGCAGAGGACTTTTAAAAGTTATTACGGCAAGAACATGTCTTTAAAAACGCCTGAAAAGCGGCAATAGATGACCGCACGGAACAGCGCGCCATCATTAAATTGTGTCGACTGAGGTAAAACACCGATAGAAACAAAACAAACGATGGAGGAAACAGGAAAAACATCAAAATAGTTCCAGTTTACTTATCCACAAGTGTCACAAGCGATATTTTAATGGAGAATGCGATTGTACCCTCTGACCAAACGGTGTATGCGGCATATTACTCTCAGGTAAATCCAGGACTACGACGTTATAGAAACGTCGTTATAAGTCAACGTCAGACTGGGCCGTGCGGCCTGTATAGGCAATGTATAAATAATGATAACTCCAATACAAAAAATGTACATTGCTCTGATTGTTATACATGTACATTATTATACTCTATATTAAAATATTATAATACTTTCCTGATAGTGGCGCCGTTATTTTAAATAAAATTACATGTGTCCACGAACTTTTTGGACAACCCTCGTATATGTATGCATGGCATTTAGCGATGTACTTGATTTGGTAGAAGCCGCAATCCGCCAAAAACGCTAAATAGAATACACAGCCAAATGTAATACGTTTACAGTAGTTGAAGACCAATCACTTGGTAAATACTGTGTAATCTTCCTAGCAAAAATACTTTTCAATTTCTTTAATCAGTTGAAATTGACATCTCTCGAAAACCAAGGTCAACCTCCGCTTCGCGTCGGTTGACAATGGTTTTCTCAGGATGTCAATTTCAACTGTCACCCTCCCAAACAGGCACTATTTATATAGTCAGTACCTGCAACTTTGGTGGTGGACAAGATATTGAAGCCAAGATCATTTGGTGTGAGATAATCGATGGCAAGTTTGCCGTTCCTGTCTGGGATGGATGATTGACAGCCATTGTTGATCAGAAGACGAAGCAGAGTCTCGCGAATAGAGTCATTGATTCTCCCAGAATGCACCAGTACATGAAACGCTGTTCTTCCATCTCTGTTCAATGCATCCTTTGTCTCTGGTGTTTTCAAATACTGACTGAACATCAGTTTTATCAAACTGATTTTTCCTGTGTAAAATCAACATCCAATGAATTGCAATAAAACACCTATCAATTTTAAACTAAATCTAAAGATTATGGTTGTATTTGTACCACTTTTTTCCAAGTTAATGTAGATTTAGAAAAAAAAATTCTTCCCTTCTTAAACTATGAGTAATTGTTGTATTGGTGTAACATAATTCTTTGTAAATCTAGATATGAAAGATAGCCTAATATCAGTGCCAAAAAAGACACAGATTAAGATATACCTGTATCAAGTGCAACCTTCAGACCCACATGAATTACAGGTTTCTCCATCTTCAGTTCAATGTCTTCATACGATGCCCCACTCTTCAAGAGGCAAACTGCCAACTCCACACCAAACCTCTTCAGCTCTGGTATAGAGGTATTCTTCAGAAGATTTCCAACTGAGAGATTATCTATCGGGCAGCTGGTGGCGGATGCGTCCAGGGTACTGGGAGGACCGGCGTGTACCCCCATCACCAGCAGGCTGACCCCCTCCCAACAGTTGTTGCTGGCTAATTGCTGCAGCAGCTTTCTCTGTGTCTGAATACTGCCTGGGTGAATCTCGGAATTCTTCAGCAGGTTTTTGGGATCATCTGAAAGTAACCCCATTTCTAACATATTTTATCATCCGTGAATAACAAATTTAATGCTATTTATCAAAGTCAGGCCTGTATTCTGGTTTATTGCTTCAAAGAAAACGTTAATGCTTATTGGAGAGCTAAACCAACATAAGCAAAGGAGTTTAGTGTAAAGGTAAAGAACCACTTACATCTGAGTGTGATGATGATGGAGACAACTTCAACAAGGAATCTCAGGATTTCCTCCTCCTGGTCTTGGCTCACGGACACATTGTATCCTCTTATGATGCAATCCAAAGCACAGTTCACCTGTCCCAGTTTTTTGTGGACCTGTGCTGCTCTCCAGTACCCCTGCGTTATTACAATGCATGCAAATATAATGATACATCTACAATAACTGTTCCGTTTTAACACAATGCATGCACATTGATCCAGTATCTATCCTGGATTGATACGATGCATGTAAATATGCTGACACAGTTACAAACCCTGGGTAAACACAATGTAAATTTAATAAGTAACTGGCGTAAAACTGGTTTTAAATCAACATTTGATAAGTACATACCCGGTCAAATTAAGTTTGACTTACTTAAGAATATATCAACTTGCTTGATAAGCTCAAAGTACATGTAAATGATCATATTTATTCTATACAAGTTTTTAAAAGGAAAAGGAATTACTATCTTGACCATTATTTTTTATACAGTTCAAATACTAGTACTCAAATGTTTTAACATAGATAAGAAACTGCAAATATCTCCATATGTCTTACCTTAATCTCAAGTGGGTCCAGGTTGGTGCTTAGATTGGCGTCATCAAGGGCGAGTTTGTAGTACACTAGAGATCTATTGCTAAGGATTTTCGGAATTTCAGGAAATAAATGCGGCAGAGTTTCTGCTATTTGCAGGGCCTCGGTGTAGAGCTCCAGAGCCTGCTGTAACCGGTTATTGTTCAAGGCCTGCTGGGCCGTTTGTTTCTTGTGATTGAAGACCTGGGTCTGCATGAGCACGGACATGGCTGTCGGATGTAGATAGAGAACTTATCTATATTTCATCTGTTAATGAGATAAGTGAAGCTCATGTGGGGTGATTTCATCATGAAGCTGTCACAGTTTGACTTTGATCCGAATTTATACATGATAACCAAGGGGTCACATCGCTCACCTGATCAACAATAGCCTATACTCTAATCAAAACAGCTTTGTGAAGTCAAATACAGAATATATTTTAGAACATAATGTCTTTTTTTTTTGGTTAAATTTGAAATTTTCTCCAAATGATATTTTATTTAACATTTATTTACATTTATTGTCTCGGTGATCACTCTTTCAACAATCTAAATTTAAAAAAAATATATCATCATACTTTAAAACGCAGTAAAATTACTGATTGCAGTTTTTGATTTTTTGAAACGACAATTTATCTTCAAAATATTCAATATTCAAATATTCAACATGATTTTTTCTCACCAGGGACCCCATTATAACTTTTGGGGATGTGATTTTAACAATTCAAAATTTAAACAATATTCTTATATTAGAATTTGAACTCCTCCTTTAGGCTTCATTAATGGTCCAGAGGTCAAGGTTTGAACATGTTAGAATCAACAATCTATCAGGCTGATTTCCGTATTGTGTAGCATTGCAGTTCTCAAGAAGATTTTAAACAGTTATTCTTTAAAAAATATACTTCTATATAGCTTTTAAACCCCTTCTAGAACAAAAGAAATGCTGAAGGGGTCAAAGTTTTCAGTTTATGAGAACTTATGAATGAATAATTTCAAATATGAAAGCACTTGTGAAATTTTTTCCTATAAATTCCTGAAGTAAATTTATTTTAAATTGAACTTTCACATAACAGAATAAACATATCACTTCCGTATATAATTAAAATTTATACATATACATAAGTAGTATTGGTTTGATTTATTCATAGATATTTAAATATGATGTAAAGGTACTTATTGCTCAATAAAAAGTTATGATATAATTAAGTTTTAAAATCTGTGAATAATTTGGCATTAAGAAGAGATTACAGACCTTAAATGCTCCAAACATTGAAATAAAACGTCCCGATAAGTATCATACAAATCATAAATGCAATTTTTCAGAAGCATTTTTTTTTCTATAAATAGTTTTTGTTTATTGATTGCTTACTGATATTTCCATTGAGCATTGATATTTTCATTTTACTTTGTATTAATTTTTCTGCTTAAATAGTTTTTAAGTATATATTTAAACCTTCTCCCAACTGTAGACCCCCCTTCCCCAGGGGAACAAACATGGAACTACACTACTCGAAAAATCTTTCATACAACTTATTTAGCGAAATAGTTTTTTGCAAAAGAGACTTGAAAGAGATTTTACTCTAATAGGTCCTATGTGAAAATTGGCTCACTGTGGTCCAACCCTAACCCCGGAATCAGTATTGAACAAACTTGAATTTGCACTACCTGAAAATGCATCTACACAATTTTTATCTTTTTTGTCAAAATGGATGTTTAAAAGAAGATTTTAAAGATTTTCGATGATATTCCTGAAATATGTTTACTATTTATTTAATCATTAGATGATTTTATATATATGAGGAAAACCCTTTTGCAATACAAAGAGAAAACAGACAAAAGCAGGGTTCCACTTGTCACTACCTACCATCCTGCCCTCAAGAACCTTAACAGCATCCTTAGAAATAATCTGCCCATTCTTTACACTAACGAAAGAAGGGCCGACCTTTTCAAGGATCCGCCAATGGCTGCGTTTAAACGCCCAAGGAACTTAAAGGACATGGTAGTGAGAGCGAGACTAGACAACCCGTTGACAAATGGTGGTTTTAAAACATGTTCTGATGCCAGATGCCTACTGTGCAAGCACAGCACCAACAAGGACAGTTTTAAAAGCCCCATCGTGGGTGGCACCTACAAGATATTTGGTAACACGTCTTGCTGGACAGACAACTGTATCTATCTCATCAGTTGCAAAGTTTGCTCTAAGCAATACATTGGTGAAACAGAAGAATCAACAACTACTGCTCTACCATAAAGACCAAAAAAATCAAGGAGCTCGTTCGGGAACATTTTAATATGAGTGGCCACAAATGGGAGGACGTGACAGTAGTGGAATTACTGACCATAATTCTCATTGGACAGCCGCGGAGAGGTAAAGCAAGGAAAAGTTCTGGATGAACAGACGCAAACCATTCAGACCTGATGGCATGAACAAGGAAATTGACTTAATTAAAATGAACATCTCATAGCCTAACATCACCTGTTACCCTTATAGTAATTTTACCAAATCTATTAACTGTGCCTCTTTTAGTTATTAGTTTCCTCTACTACCTTTTATTTGTTAAAAATTATATTCATAATTTCTTAATTTGTAATTTATCAATTAATTTTTTCTCTTTCAAATCAAATTCTTACTAATTATAAACTTATTTAAATAATTCGCATCTAAACTATAAGCTCCGTACGAGTTAACAACGGGGTTTAAATTTTCCTTTAATAACACGGACGTCAATTTTAATTAGCTTATCAATTCAATCAGGCGTGAAGTTGGCAGTCGATTAGATTTCTTTATATATATATATATATATATATATAATAACCGCTTAGTAAGAAATTCTTTGTGCATGAGCATTGCTGCGTTGTAAAAGACGTATGCCGCAGTTATCGTCTAACGTTCAAGCCCATAGTTATACCGTTTTATAGATGAAAAATATAACCACTAATTTCCAATATAAGTCCTCTAAAGTTATGAGACTTTGTGAAACTAGTCCCTGTTAAGAACCACAAGAATTCGACAAGCTACCGATATCAATCGCTGAAAGAAAGCAACCAAAGCAGATAAGAAGAGATTGGTTTTAAAAAATCATACTTTACCGACAAGAATTTTTTAGCATTGCTAGGAATAAAGTGCACGCCCTCAGGGATCGTATGGTATGTGGAGAAGCAATTTAGAAAAAAAAATTGTTATCTGAGGCAGATCTGCATTTCAACAAAGCAGTACAGATAGCTTATTCCATGTACACTGCTTAAAGGCACACTGACTTTTTAAACAAGTGCATATAATTGGAAGCTACCAGAAGTTTTTTTGAAAGAAAGGACGGTGATCCATCTGATTCCGCGAACAGGATTTCTGCTATCTTTTAAACTAATGAGTCTTAACAGTAAAAGAGAAGATGGTGATAACACTAGAATCACAGGAGAATGTTTTGTTCTTGTTTAATATCACAGGGGAAAATTAGACAAGTTACCGCTGTTCAACACTGAAGGACAGAGTGCCTGTTAGGAAGAGGCTGGCTTTCAAAAAAGTAAACTGGCAAGAAGCTTAAGTGTTTTGGGATTGCTTTGGATGAAATGGACGCCTTCAGGTTTGAATGGGTTTATTTTTTCAGCTTAACTGTGAACCGATTAAACAATTTAAGGACCAGGTTAGATGATTGACAACCAATCTTCTGCAAAAGCATGCAAGGTGCTAGGCACTATTAAAGAGCAGATGGAAATGGAATTGAGAAAATTGGTGGAACTGGGTGTTTATTTAAAAAACACTGATGCACAGTTTCTTGGCAGCACCTATTGTGGTGGTTTCTAAAGCAGACATATCGGCAAGGATTTGTGGAGACTAAAAAATGACAGTTTATTAGTAAAGAAAAATACCCTCCACCGAACACCGATGATATGTTCGTTAGCTTAGTCGATGGACAAAAAATTACTAGCATAAGACCTAAGCCAGGCTTTTTGTCAGCTAGAATTGTCCATTATTCGAGGCTACCGTTTGGAGTCATTTCTGCCAGTGCAATCGTCCATTCAGTGATGAATCATAGATGACTTTTCATAACAACCGTGGATAACGCAACAACTCACCTTCAAACACCCTTCTTCGAGTTTTTCAACGTGTGCCAAAATGTAACATGCAGTTGTGAGCAGAAAAGTTCGAGCTCTTGCGGAAAAAGGGTCTATAGCGGGATACTTTAAGATAAGAAAAGTATATCTAATAAGAGAGAAAGTTTAATTAATAAACAATGCACCCAGACCAACGAGAGTAAAAAAAAAAAGACTAAATAAACAAGGCTAATCTTTAACCAGCGAAAAAGGAAAAGGAAATAAACATTTCTTTATAGAAAATCAATTGGCTTTAATCGTTATCTAACTCTGAGCATTACTTCAGACTCTAAATTTAATAATTTGCAATACAGGACATACAATCAAATATTAACCACAAACAGTTTTATGTATTAAATTGGTAAAATAGTCTTATTTATGTAGTTTTTATGTAAATGTTAAGGAAACAATATATCATTAATTATAGGAATGTTCAAAGATACAACAATTGCAAACAGAATTTGTAAGAGTTTGCAACTCAAAAAAATTAGAATTGACTTTGATGATATAGAAGTTGGTTGCGGTCAAAATAGTTCAATATACTGCTTATTTTGATAAAAAAAAATACATCTACAGAAATAGATGCCTGAAAATTCAATTAATAATCAATGGTCATAAAACTGAAACACAGTTGTATAAAATAGTACAATACTGTGCAGAGGAAATAAATGACATGGATATGTTTAATACAGATGGCAAAATAGATCCGTTTTAAAAATTCACATTAGAGCTCTATCCTTTCCCTCTCTCCTCTCTCTCTCTCTCTCAATAAAAATGATTTATGAAGTATTATTTTCTAAGAGTGAATTTTCATAATGTATGCAGTGTCGATGCAATTGTTCATTACACTGTTTAAAATATCATGTATCCTTGAAAATTTATGATGTATTCGAAAGCAACTGTTTCATTAATATAATAAAGAAGCTGATACCTTTTCTGGGATTTTTGAACTACTATAGTGTTTTTCTTTGAAAACTGAGCACGGAGTTTCAGCCATTTTTTGTAGTTGTTGAAAAAAAGATCATGATGTTAGATTGCTAATTGTGGAAAAAAAGTTTTAATAGTTATAAGAGCAAACAATAATCACTTAGAGCAAGCTTTTAATGTTTTACGATCAAGCGATTATCATGCGACTCTTCCTTAAACGGCGTTGGGACAGTTATTAACGTAGGATGTTTTTGAGAGACCAATAGCCTTTGCATCATAAACCTGAAGCAAAACGACGCTATGCCCAAATAAAGAAGGATGTACAGTTGAAAGTATTGGGGCAAAAAATAAATTCACAAGTGCTTCTTTGGACGCAATTTTACTTTGGTGACTGATAACAAATCCTGCAATTTATTCTTGGATTCTAAGAAAGGAATCCTTCTCTTAACAGCTCCTAAATATCATACATCTTAAGTGAAAGAGAGACGCTATGTTCAAACAAAGAAGGAGTTCAGTTGATAGTATTCGGAGCAAGGTTTATGATTGAGATAAACAATTATGTTGATCCTGGCTGCGTATCTGTATGATTTCTGGTACATATCCTCTGAAAAATATGGGAACTGTGATTCCCTTTCTCGGTGGCCACTGCTGGGACAATTCAGAGGAATGGTGGACATTAGAAGGAAAATTTCCTGGATCTAATTTTACCAGTCTCCGTTCAATAGATAGCTTAGGCTGCAAGAATGGACTCGATTTTGTCAAGGGTTTTTCTAAATGGGTAACGGTACTAACCAGTTTATATGTCTGATACAGATCTGTAGCCCTGTTTGACAGAGGATTGAGTTTTCACTGGAACAGGGAGTGATTCTGTGGGGAATGCAATATTTTAAGTATGTTGCAGACTATTACCACGCAGCACAAAACAACCCAAGCGTGATGATGTTGAATAAATGAAACAACTTCAATTGTTGTATAAACATAGAAAAAACACAGAAAAATGTAAATAAAGAGTTCAGATGTTTAAAAGAAAATTTATATGTTTACTAAAGTACTGAAATGTTGCCAAGTATTTGATTACGATAAAATTCATTATACATGTATTTACCTTTTACAAATCGTCGTTTAAATCATTTTATATCCTAGGTAAAAAGTAAAAGTAGTTTGTACCTTGTGCCACCTACCATTGATTTTTTCAACTTTCTCTTTAATTTCAGGTTAACGTCGACAGATGTCAGAGCCAATATGTATTATGAAATAATCAGATGGTTTCTGCTGGAAAAATGAACCCTCAATAACCTTTTTATCAACATTTACAATTAAAATATCAGTTTTAACTCTAGACCATTCTACTTATTAATTCTGTGACACTGTTAATCATGTTTCTGTAACAAAAACATACCTTTTTGAATTGCAGAGGTTACTTTCGTTTTAGATTCTTTTAAATAAAGATTTAATTTTAGCGTTAGGAATTACCACTATCATAAAATGTAAACAATCGTTTTAAAGGGCAGGAACCAACTTTAGACAATAGGAAGCTACAGGAATTAAAAATATCAAATATAGTGAGTGTATGGGGTGTGGTATATATATTTAAAAGTACATCAAAGTATACATGTTTGTGATTTTTAGCCCAGTTACCATAGCAACGGATATCATTTTTATTGTATATTTTTGGTTTGTAACTAAGCCCCAACAATAGATTAGAAATTTTCCGTTAAAGAATATTTATGCTTAATTAAACTGAAGAAAATGTTATTTTTGTCTTTTAGTATAATTGGAGCATTCATGGAAAAACATTTTGCTGAGCTCCATGGCTTTTAGCTCCCGTTTCGCAGTCGCTTCATTTGTCGCTAGCTTGTTCTCCAAGTCTAGCAGAGAGTACATAATTATGTGAACTGCTCTAATTTGCTCAGGTTTTCACATATCTAATTTTTTTATTTACCTCTTCCTGTATATCTTCGAAGTCTAACCAAAATTACAAAATGTAGTTATACACGAAAAACAATACAATGAGTTGAATGTTGAATATATGCTAATTATGCTATGGCAAATATGTATTGGCTAGTGAATTATTAACAATTGTGTTGAAAAGAAAGATGACTGATCAGTTTTTCCGTATAATTTAACAGGAACTTGCGTAGTTAATCTTGCATCTTAATTTAAAAATGTAGCCAATGCATGGGACCCCGACCCGGAGATCATATTTGTTTGACTGGATTTTAACTATGGCCCGATTGGACCACAAAACTTTCGATTTCCGAGCTTTATTTCGGAAAATGATCCCGCAAACATCTTTCCGGTTTCTTAATACCGAAATCCATGGAACGCTTCCTTTCTTTCTCTGATTTTGTTTCGTCGTGAAATTTTTAATCGTATTTTAGTGCATTCATGTGCTTGTGATAACATTGCAAACAATAGCCAAATCCACATTTCAGGAATATAAAACCCCCCGAGAAGCAAAAGACAAGCATGTGTTAAGTCTAGCAGAAAACTACAACGTCTTTGTCAATCAACCCGGTCCAATACATGTACGACTCGTTGCGCCAATAAACAAAGTTTCCTAGAAACTAATTACAACATTCATTTTTGTAGAGAATACGTTGAGTATACCCACCCTTAACAGTAACCGCATGGAATTCTTCCTACTAAATAAAAAAGATACAACAAGCTTGAAGGTGGTATGGGACACCTCCATATTGTGACGTACTTCCTATCAAAATAAGCAATAAAATCGGGTATAATTTTATATAACTGTTTACCATAACAATTGTTACCAAACAGCGTTAGCTACACATATTTAAGTCATAAGTTCGAATACCGCTGGGCCTTTTCTATTTTTCCCCTTTTTAAAATGTTTTAAACATATTTTTTAGTAAAATATTGTAAAAATTGAAAATTCTAAAACGATTAAATTATTTTGATTATAATGTACGTTTATCTACATCAATATCGACAGGTGTCCCATCCTACCTTAAAGCTGTTTGGTCGAATATTTTGTTTGTTACAGTATCAGATAATATATATTTACATGCAAACCAAATATCGTAGAAAGTTAAATACTTTCACCTATCTACACCAGTGGAATCGATCTCTTTTCAAATAGGGAATATTCAAAGTAAAGAAAAATAATTTCTTAACAGGAACACAAAATTAAAACCCAAATGCATCATGGGCATGTTGAGGAAAGGGAATCGTTTGGTTTCGTGCCCCAATTGATTAGGTTTATTCAACCCGCATATTATGTATTGCTTGTAAACAAAACAGACCAGAAAGATAATTGAAAACGTACATAGGACTATCTTTGATCTGCAAAAATATTTTTGAAATCTTATTTCCTTTATTTATAACGAATGACAAAGTCGTAATACAATCATACCCGCCTCGATGTCGGGGGCTAATCTTAATAAGGGGTGAAATGACGGGGTAATCTTTTATATATAGTTTGTTTTGTAAAGAAACTTTGTATATCATTTTCTCATTGAAATACGGTTTAATAGACCAGGAAAACTACTGCAATGTTTATTATTATATACATACTCAGCAAATCTATCGTTTAAAAAAATACACAAAATTTGATATAAAATTGGACCAAGCAGCTTTAATACGCAAGAACAATGATTTGAAAAACGAAATGTGCAGTTGAACTATTTTTTTAAATTTTATTGAAAAAACCCCCATATAACCGAGAAACACACAAAATCAGTGCCATGTAGGATAGTTTATAAATGAGACAGCATTAATGTAAACAATCCATGTAAGGAACTGTGCGCATGCGTATGGCAAATTTAGGCAAGTCTTCAATTTGGTTGTCCTTGTCATACTTTCAGAAGTTTTTGAGATCTACACATGAATCATGATGTCAAAATAGAAAATGGGAGTCCCTCTAAGCTGTTGTGCATTTAATTGATTTTAATCGTATTGATTTTGAAATGAAATTAGGAGCCAGATGATCGTTTTCAAAGCCAATTAAATGTACATCCTTGTTTTCTTAACCAACCACAACTAAAATTCAATGCAAAATCATAAACATACTAAAATCCTTTAAAGTTAACATAATTTCTTTTTTATTTAATGTTAATACAAGTAACATATCAGTTTAGATCTAAATTCAAATACAATCAAGATGCGACGGTACATTGACTCTCTCTGAATCTTGAGTATTTTTGACCTTTATTTGGACATTAATACATGATAAGTTGCCCCCCCCCCAAAAAAAAAAAAAAAATTAAACCCTTAAACACAAAAAACAGCAAGTGGTATAAATACTACTTAATCACAATTGTAAACACACACAAAAATTAACAAATAAATAAACACATATGCAACTTAAATACAGAAATAATTCTAATTGCAAATTTTCTTGATAACAGTTGCATTGTTATGGTTGAATGAAGTAATGTTAACTAATTTGTGTTCTGAGCTTGAACGGATGAACATAGATAAAAAAAAGTCGATGAAAAATGAATATGTGCATATTTACAACGTAAATTTGAGTACCAGTATTAAATGAAAAAAGCCCAAAATGAATCATAAACTATTTAAGGTGGTACATGTATGGGATACTTCCATGTTGTGACGTATTGTTTATCGAAATAAACAATAAAACCAAGTGAAATTATATAAGTAGTTTCTTTCCCAATATTGTCACCTAACAGCGTAGCAAAGTGGGTTAGAGGGTTTACTACGAATCTGTAAGTCATGAGTTCGAATCCCGCTGGGAGTTTTACAATTATAACCTCTCCAAATATATTTTAAAGCTATTTTGTGGTTAAATATTGTAAAATTTGAAAATTCTAAAACGGTGAAAGTAATTCAATTATAATGTACTTTAATCCACATTAATATCGACAGATGTCCCATACCACCATAATTTTTAAAACAAGGGAAAAAACACAGACTATTTAAACTTCACTAAAAATTACAGCTTTCGGATTTCAATGGTTGACTTTTCATCGTCTTTGACTTTTTCTCTTCGTTCGTCCTTTCAGTCGCCTCTCTTTTCAGGTTCGTCAACAACCGGCTCAATAACTTCTTGATCTTCATCTAAAATTTCTTGCTTGTTTTTAGCTAGGTCAGCTTCCCTCTTTTTGTCTGATCTCTGAAGAATATACAAAAACAGTTTTGTAACTTTCGAAATTTTCATACCAGACTCATCTAGACCATCTTTGAAGACTGTGAATGAAAAAAATGTATTTTTTGATAGCATGTTTAAAAAGTCCATATATAAAAACATTCAGCAAATTTTGGTAAAAAGAGAACAACAAATCAACATCCCTCTTTTCTCTTATGTGCTACAGTCTCCACATAGCCTTTGAAGCTGTAGTAGGAACCAATCATCTCCTGCACCTCACATCCTTTAATAATATTTTCGTTTTTTGTCATAGAATTCTTTTTTTTACAATAAAATTGAAACTCTATTACATTTTTACATGTATATGGTATTGGTACAAAAACTTAAGTATATAACATAATATTTTGTAAAAGAGTTATATAAGATAGACTGAAAGAAAAAAAAGAAAAAGACAGGTTGTCACATCATGTACATCAAACATAAATATGCTATATAGATTTTACTTATTATTATAATTATAATGGATATTGGGTTCCTACTCACTATAATAACTGATGTATATCCTACCTACAGTAATTCACAAATTGTTCCCCAATCTCTTTTTAATATTCGGTATATTTGCAGTTTTTTAACATCATAAATATCTGAATAAGGAATCTGTCAGCAATAATTTTGCTAAAACTGAAAAAAAACTCAAGTGTTTAGAAAGATTTAAATTTACATGAAAAAATATATTGTTTTACATTAAGTATCAACAGGCTCTGAACTCCGTATAATTTTTGTTGTATGCTACTTTTATCAAAAACAATAGAAACATTGTATTTTTTTAAGAACAGCTCTTCATTTCTATACCATATATAACTTCAGGACATTCTGTAAATAAATGTTCTATTGTTTCAATGTTTAAATTACAGAAGTTACAAAGAGGAGAGTCTTTAAGCTTAATTTTATAAAGATAATTTTCGTAGAAACTATTCTATGCAATATTTGATATTGCATCCATTGGATTTTAGATTCAAGAGTAACTTTCAATGGGAGTTCAAAGATATTTTCTCAGTCAAATTCATTTATATCATATCCTTTTTCTCTGCACTTTATTACAAAGGTAATTTCCTTTCTTTTCTAATAAGTATATGTACATATCTTTACATCTTTATTTTAATTTTTTTAAACACTTTTAGGGGCATTGGTATATATGGCTGAATCTTTTGTCTGACTTGTGTCATATTATATATCCCTATATATTCAAAAATTGCTTTTCTCAGTCCTACATATTCTACATAATTAGTTCTTACATTTGAGTTGAAATTCGATTCATAAGTTACGAAATTACCTTTCGGATCGAAAAGGTCAATAATACAGATCATACCATTAATAAAATACTGTTTTGAAAATACAGATGCCTTGTTTATTCTAATTCTTGGATTATACCATATATGTTCAAACGGAATTAGTTCTTTTACAGCTATCTGGCAATCAGTTATTTTGGTCCAGCTCAGGAGTACTTCTTTCCAGAAACTATCATGTATTAATTTACATAATTTGAGAGTATATTCAGTCTTTCTTGACTATAAGTTGCTAACACTTGTATTCATTCCAGCTTTTAAAATATGCATCCATTTAGGCGAGGAATGAAGAAGTCATCTTATCCAGGTTGATTTAAGTTTGTCCCCCTCAAGTCGGGTTTCGATATTCTTATCGGCATATGATTTTTGTACTTCCAAAAGCTTTTTCCTTTGCTTACGCACTTCCTCTGGTTGATTACTCAAAATTCCGATAGATGACCGTTTGTCTTTTAACATCAAGATCCTGCTCATGATCAGGGCTATGTCATTCTTACTGTACACGCACAGGTCTTGCGTGTTTTCTGTTTGGATAATTCCCTCCCATTCTGTATGCACTTGTGATCTGAAGTTTGGCCACAACATCGTTCTGGAGATCTAAATAATGAATACACAGAATAGTGACAATTTTCGCTAGACCAACTTCATCAGATATTTCCGTGCATTTTTCATCTAGACCGTTAATAATGATATTGTTTTCTAATGATCAAGTCTTCAGATCTTAAATTTGTTTCTCTTGTGTGTTGATTCTGAACTCAAGTGTTGAAATCTAGTCTTTCAAAAAACTCATTTCTCTAATCATCTTGTCTTGTGAGTCTTTTAATTCAATTATTGAATAAAGAGTATCGTTTGCTTGCTCTTGGACCTATTCTAGACGTTCTTGAACCCCGTGTTTCCCCCGTTTTTCCTTTGTTATTTCGTCCATATGCCGCCCTTGACTATCTAAACGGAACATGAAGCTTGCTAGGGTACTCTGAATACTTGATATGCCCTGCATAATTTCTCGCAACTGGAAGCCTCCCATCCCGGCGTTTTAACCTATCTCATTTTCTGGAGTGCCTTCCATTTCGTTCAGGTGTCTTTTTTGGGGTTTATATCAACCATTTGTTTACAAAAGCAGTGCGTTCATAAAGGATATTGTTAACAACAATTGAGTATCGCTCACCTTCACCTAGTGTCCAACCTTTCTCTCCAATATTTTTCGATTTCTAAAACAGGTTGTACACCACAATTCACAGTTATCATTCCAATTTTGAATATCGAATATTCACATACTAAACATTAGTTTTTAACTGTTCACGTACTTTTTACATAAGGTTTTTTTTTTGGAAAAACTCATCCCACCGAAAAAAATCCCCCCTTACATCTCGAGTATGCGCAACCATCAATCCATAGAATCATTTTGCTTACTTAGAATTCCGATGTAGTAAGTCTCTTCCTTAAAGTGTTTTTCTACAGATTCTGCTGATCCAAGCTTATAACGCTGTATGAAGCCTTGTACCCCACCAAATGTATCAAAAATCTCCTGCATATACTTGAGTTGAAAATGTTGGTGACATTTGACCATTTCCTTCCATGCTTTTCACATTTTTTATGTTCTACTCGCGTTTCTTGATTTGCATCTTCTAAACTTTTCTTCGACGTTAACATTAGGGGATTTCCAAGTACTGAAGCCAATGGATTTTCTATTACTTTATCGGGACTTGGAGTTGTTTGGATCTGTTGCACCATTTCATGATTTGGCCGTGGCAACTGCAATGGACTGGGGGGTTGTAATGATTTAGAAGGTTCAGAGTCATTGGATGTTTGTCCGTCTACAGGAAACAAAAAACCAGTGGTCTTTTCTTTAAACTGTACACCACAAATGCCACATCCTCTTTTGGTTATCTACATGGACTCAATTAGCTTCATTTTTTCTTTACTCTTCTCTTTGCTAATTTCATTTTTCACAAGCTCAGACACATTTCATGCTTTTAAACAGAAAATGAATCGTCGCATGAACTGGGTGATTTTCTTGCTTGCATCATTTTCCTCAACACTTCTGTCTTTCTCCTTTCTTATTCTGTCATTCTCTTTTTTCTCCTCGAATGTGATTGGAATATCCATCTCATCATCTTCATCTATCTCTGTCCTTGCTTTACTGGACACATTATCATGAGATTTGTTCATGGCCTAAAGTGTATTTACTTTCAGGAAGAAGTTTTTGCTGAGCTCCATTGCCTTTAGCTCCCGTTTTCGCAGTCCATTCCTTTTGTCAAAATTATCCCAAATACAATGCCCCAGAGAGTCATTCTCCTTCTTTGAAAGCAGAATCTGGAGTGCCCTTGCAACGTCTGCTGGAGATCCTGCTTGCTGCACTGACTTAAGAGCTTCTGACATCCTGCTGGGGAATTCTTCCCGTATTTTGATTTTACACAACTCACCCATAAGTTTGGTTTCAACCACTGGATATACACTATTACCTAGATTGCAAATAAATACCAGTCCTAGAACGAGTAGTCTTTCTGCAATGCCATATAACTCAAAAGCAATAGGTGTCTCAGGGTTGTCGGATTGAAAAATGTGGCTAAGCAGGTTTATTTTTGTGTCACTGGTAAGCCCACAAACAATTTCAACCAGTCTTTCAAAGCGTTCCTGAATCAGCTTGATGCAGTCAATGGTTTCCCTTGGTCCATGTCTCTGAACACTTCAAAAGTTGGTACTCTTTTCTCCTGAACAAATGTTGAATCTATGAAATAGATAATCGCAATGTAAGACTCTGAAATCACAAAGAAGAAATTCCATCTACAACAGAAGTTTTTTTTTTCCACATTTTATTAATTATTGGACAAAACATGAAGAGACAAAGACAAACATACAAACACACTCATTCACTCACACACTCATTCAAAATGTACAAAGCCTTGAAAATCATACAGTAGTAATTATCATTTTGAAAATATTTCCATTCTTGGTTATGCATACATGTTAATTATGTTTGGATGATAAATTAAGGAAAAAATTTAAGAAAAAAAAATAAAACTAAAAAAAGACCAATACATTATTCAAGTGATGTAATAAAGTTATCAAGCATACTCCATCTTATAGTGAATTTATCTAACATCATTTTAGTAGCATATGCTTTTTTCTCTATTAAATAATAAGAATAAATTGAACTTTAAAGTTCACTGATAAAAAGGCTTGAGCTTTTTCTTGATTTGTAAAATATTTATTTCTTCGTTAACAAAATCAATAAGTAAAAATATCATTTTTTTCTGTTGTATAACCAAACATGATTTCACACAATGAAAAATGGACATTGGATTGACAATAAATTGATATTAAGTGTTCCCCTAAGTAAGTAAACCCTAACCCTGTTAAGCTAACTGCATCCACAGTTGTTTACTTTTATCACAGTAAAAAAACAAGTGTTCAATTGACTAAGACTTAGTTGTGCATAAATTACATTTGTTTTTGTTAGTTATTTTACAATTGAATAAATACATATTTGTTCCTAAAATTCGGTAAAGTATTCTATATTCCAGCCATAACAGTTTACTGTCTTTTGTGCATTTAAGAAGTGCATTATATATTGCTTTCCAACAGAATTAATCATCAAGGTTAAGAAGAATTTTCCATTTTTCTTCGTGTTTGACAGTAGTACATGTATTACAATTACTTATAAACACATTATATACATCCTTGTTGTTTTTTTTGGAAGATTAATAATGGATCTTGGTATAATAGGCAACATTTTATCCCATTCATTAACTTTGTTCACAAATAAACAAAGGACTCTTTTAAGACCAAGTATAACAGTGAATGGTAAATTTACATTGAAATCATTGAGCTGAATGAATTCTCTATCTTCATTGAAAAAGTCAGATACATATATAAACCCCTTTTTATACAATACTTCAAAATATATTGATTTTCTTTCCATTTTTATATGGGGGTTAAACCACATTGGGGTCTGATGTATATTTGATGATTTTTGTAAAATGTCAATGTATTCACTAAATGCCAGTAATGATTCTTTCCAAAAAAGGTTATGAGTAGTTTTTGAAATATTTCTGGGGTAATCAGATCCCATCTGTAAAAATTTTGAGACTGTACTTTTTGTAATTACACCAAAATGAGTATTCAGTAGATCATCTGTAGACTGTAAAATTTTTCTGAAAAATGATAGTTTGAGTGATTGATATATGATTCTAAGTGCACCATTTGGAGCCCCCCATCAGTATATTTCTGAATTAATAATTTTCCTGACACCTTATCATTTTTTCCATTCAAGATAAATTGAAAAAATAGTTTTTCAAGTTGTGTTATCCACTGTTTAGAGGGTGTAGGCAATGTTATAAACAGATGGGTCAATTTGGGTAATATAAGTGATTTTATGACCGTTATTTTTCCTAAGGGAGTCAACTGTCTTTTATTCCAGTTATTTATTTCTTTGATAATTGATGCGAGTTTTGGTTCAAAGTTTATTTCTGTAATATTAGTGAGACTTGAGTTAAATTTAATTCCTAATACATTGAAGTCCTCGTTTGTCCATTGTATTTTAAAATTTGGACATAGAATTTCACTGCTTCCAGATTTTGATCCTATCCAAATTGCCTTTGTTTTTCCAAAGTTGGGTTTTAATCCTGAATATTTTGAAAATTGGAAGAGAAGATCCAAAGCTGCTTTTAAACTTTTCTCTGTTCCATCTAAAAACATTATTGTATCATCCGCATATTGAAACAAACAGTATTCTTTTTGTATATGTATACCTCTAATATTTCTATTTTGTCTTATCATAATCCCCATTATTTCCATACATATATTAAATAAATTGGGTGAAATGGGGTCACCTTGTCGACAACCACGCCCAATATTAAAAAATTCAGAAAAAATCCATTTTGAATTACACATAGTTTAGCATCTGTATAAAATGTTTTTACCCATCTTATAATATTGGGGCCAAAGTTAAAAAAATTTAATGATTTATACATAAAAGACCATGAGATAGAGTCAAATGCTTTTTTAGAGTCTATAAGTAAAAGTACTCCTGGAATTTGCCTTATATTTGATTCTTGAATTATATCATATACAAAACGAGTATTTTCCCCATAAATCTGCCTTTTAAGAATCCTTTTGGTTTCCATTTATGATATGATTTAATACCTGTTTTAATCTATTTGCAATACATGCTGATAAAGTTTATATGATACATTTGAAAGTGATTTTGGTCTCCAGTCTTTTAAATATTCCCTACATTTATCTTCCTTTGGTATAATTGATATAATCCCTAGTTTTTGAGTAGTAGACAACATACCCCTTTCAAAGCCTTCATTAGCTGACATTAGCAAAAAATGAGAAATATCTTTCCAGCAAAATTTATAGAATTCTGTAGTAAAAGCGTCTGGGCCAGGTGATTTATCATTTTTCATATTTTTAATAGCGTTTAGTGCCTCTATATAAGTAATGTTTCCTTCTAGTTTTTCAACCATTGTATTGTTAAGTTTATTAACTAAGTGCTTATCAACTACGTCTTCTAGATTAACATTGCATAATTCATTATCTTTATTGCTGTATAATGTTTGATAAAAAGTTTTAATTTCTATAAGTATTTCTTGTTGGTTTGTAACTGTAATCCCATTATCGTCTATGAGTTTGAATACTGTTTTATTTATGTAATTTCTTTTTTCAAGTGCAAGGAAATATTTTGTTGGCTTTTCACCTTCTTCAATCCATTTAGCACGTGTTCTCACTAGTAGGCCTTTCATATATTCTTTTTTGATAGATTCTAATTCGTTTTGCAAAAGAGTATATTCATTATTGTTTATTATGTTTCCATCTAAGCTAATACTATAAATTCTTTTTCCTATTTCTTTTTGTCTATTTATTTTATTTCTTTTTTTTTTCTAGAGCTATATTTTGTAGTATATCCTCTAATCTGTTGTAGAATCTGCTCAAAGAATGACTGATAATCTATATTTAGGCGGAGATTTGAATCTGGTATTTGCTCTATAGCTTGTGAATTTGGTGCTTCTGTGTACTGTTGTTTTAAAGACGCTATAACTTTTTTTTTTACCCCGTTTATGCATTCTTTATCTTTTAGAAGGAAGTTATTGAATTTCCAGAAACCCTTTCCTTTTTCAAAGTTTGAAATAAAAAATATCAATAAGTATAATTGAATGATCTGATCTGTATCCCATTTCTATGCTTGTGTTATGAACAAAATTTAATAGTTGAGATGAAACAAAAAATAAATCTATTCTACCTTTTTTACTTGGTGGACCAAACCATGTATATCGTTTTTTATTTTCATGTTGGTTTCTCTAAGGGCTTTTCAAATTTAATTTATCCTTTAAGTTAAGTAACACTTTTCTGGCTTTGGGCTTTCCTATGTTTTTGTAATTATTGTAATCTAAAGAAATATTTTGAACCAAATTAAAATCGCCTCTAATCACCACAAAGTCTCCATAAAATTGTTCTACACTACTGTGAATATTTTCAAAGAACTCTGGATCATCTCGATTAGGTCCATAAATATTTATCAAAAGAATAGTTTGCTTTTCTATTGTTAATTCAATTGCTAAGTAATTTCCCTTTTCATCAGATGTAGTGTATAATATTTCATATTCAAAATTATTATTGAATAAAATAGCTACCCCTCTGGAGTCAGTTTTACCTGGGTTTATCACAATTTCAAATCCCCACATTGATCTAACCATATTTTCATCATCCTCAGTAAAATGTGTATCTTGTAAAAAGTAAATAGACTTTTGTTTCTGTTTTAAAAAGTTAAAAACATCCCTTCTCTTTTCTGAACCCTGAAGACCTCTACAGTTAAATGATAGCATAGACACACTTATATGAATAAAACAAAATAGTCATTAGTTAATTATAGCGCTCGTCAAGGAAAGTAAACAGTAACAAAGATATTCGACCGAGAAGGGCAAACATGTACAGCTGATGTACACTGAACACAGGTTACGTTCAACTCTGTACATTTGTAATCAATCACTCTCACATTCATACAAAGACAGGATAGAAACAAAAAAATAACACTGGACATCCTTTTATAACGAAACCTTACCGACAGAAAAAGGCTTCGAGATAATTTCCCCAACCCTATGTACATGAGACAAAAAGTCACAAACTTACAACGTTACGGTATCACAACCGGAAGTTATGTTAACCACAATAATACTAAAGTCGGTACGCGCATCATGAACGGAGTTCAGAGATCCAAAATAGTTACCGATTATTTCCCGAGTTTCTGTGAGACCTGATCTACAACCTCCCTCATCCGACTGAAGCGTGCTGTTCCAAGGTGCTCACCACCGTACCACCTTGTGACTATGCATGCGATGTTTTCATAACCCCGTTCTTCCATGTACTGTAATAAATTCCTACCCGCGCCGAATTCTCCATCATCCATTAAGCATTTGATCAGCTTTCCGTCCTTATCCCGGAAGCGATAAACAAGAAGGCGATGATTCGCTTGTGCGTGTTTAGGCAGGGAACATATTTTTTTGTACAGGTTACGGACCTCGCCATAGGTTTTTACTGCAGCACCGCTGGCATTGAATCTGCTCCCGCGTTCCTGTTTTTCGTCACTGAAGACCGCTGGAGACTCTTGAAGCTTTTGACATTCCTCTTCATCACAATAGAGTACGTCTTCCGCTCGGGGAACAAGTACTTTTTCGCGGTATATGTTTCCATTATTCTTGAAACGAGCTTGTTCCCCCGCACCCGGGTTTCCACATTTTGTGAGGTGTACTTGCGCTGGAGTTCGTACAAGTACTTCCTTTCCTCTACTACTGCTGATGGAAAAATGCTCCGACACGTGGAAAGCGGTTGGTTTTAATGTTCGTCTAAAGTCCCGCTGTATTTTTAGGATCTCTTCCTTTTTCTGGTAGTTCTCCAGTTGCCCACGATTAAACGTGGCACGGGTCCGCGCCTGGGTGGACCGACGCGATGAATTCGAACGAACTTTAAATCTACTCAGAACTCTTTCTTAATTGCATTTGGAACATCCTCCATCAGGTTTTCATTTGGTATCTCCTTGAATCTGTGAATCATTAGATTGTCCCGCATTGAACGGCTTTTTAAATCTATAATTTCTCTGTCTTGTTCTGACACTTTTCTGTCTAATTTTATTACAATAGCTTTAAGAAGATCGACCTCACGGCGGAGACTTTGATTTTCTCTGTAGATTGAGTCCATATCCTCCAATGTACCCTCTGCTTGCTGAGCGACACACTCTAGTTTGGGTCCGATTCCGTCCGCTCCCCATAGATCCTCTTTCAGAGCTTCCTTGTCACTCTGTATTTCTAGGCGCAGACCTTCCAGACCGTTAAGTCTGTCCTGTATGCCCTGTAGGGTATTTTGTATTATCGGTAAGGAGTGTAGAGCACTGCTCACGTCTTCACTGAGACCCGGCGTAGAGTTAACGGTACCAGCGTCTGAAATACCTGAGCTACCTGTGTTACCTGTACTAAATGTACTACCCGTACCGCGGGTAAACTGTTTTTTGGAACTGTTCTTGAACTGCCCATTTTGCGACATTTTTGTTCTCAAAAAGTGTCCTCCGAAAGAAATATCACTTGTACTTACACAAAAAATGTCTGTCTTTGCTCTTTCAGGAATTTTAAGGGGGAAAACTTCTCTGCCCAAAAAAACACAACCACTTACATGTTCACGTGACCGGAAGTCTTCATCTACATCTTCATCTTAATCTACAACAGAAGTTGGTTGTAATGGGGGAGGACCTCAACACTGCCAGTATTGCTCAACAGAGCACAAAAACTTATTAGCGCTTTTAAGGAATCATTGTTTATTCCGGTTATCTGGTCATACCCATCACAAAACCTTCTAGCGATTGAGTGGATATAATTTTTTCCATCACTTCTTTCTATCATCAGTCCAAGTTTCATTGCCATTCTGTCTGTCGCCTACCTTCTTTTCTAGAACATTCCTTACTCAATGAGTCTTCAAATCTTGACATGGCATCATCAATTTTAGGTTTTATTTCAAAATTTAACAAATGATTGGCAAGGCACATCATCACAAATACTTCAATGTTGTCTTTCCTCTCACGTTTTTCCATTTTATCATATAGACGTTTAAGATAAAGTATCATTCTTTTTTGACATACATGTTAGACAACTTCGAATATCTCAACTTATTCATCAGATCTCTACCCCTCATATGGTCAAATGCCTTGTACCTTTCTTCCAACTCATTAGATATAAAGCGTGACTCTTTATCAAAATCTGGTTTCTTGTTTCTGATATCTTCAGCTCCATGATTAATGTGAACTTCCAGTTCAATTGCTAGCATGTAATATTCAGTAAGCAAATCAAATTTCTTGGGTTTGAGAGGAGCATGAACAAGAGGCCCATGGGCCACATCGCTCACCTGAGGAACAATAGGTATGATAAAATCAGCTTAATGGAGTCATAATACAAACTATCTGGACAATGTAGTATAATACATGTAGATCCTGTATGAATAAAAATCCATTTTTCCCCCTGGATATTCTTATGTTTATTATCATTAGTCACTTTTCTAACAGGATGATTTTATAGTCATATCACATGTTGAGCATTGCAGTTCTCAAAAAGATCCCAAACAATTGTTTATATATGGAATATAAACCTTCATCAAACGCTGAACCGCTTGTGAGGCCCAAGAATCGTCCAGGGGCCAGAGTCTAAACAAAATGATTGCATATCAGTAAAAATATATATTATAACATTACAGCTTTTGTGAATATTTAAAATGTTTTCCTTTGTAAAACTGGATCCCCAATTTGGCCCCATCCTACTACTAAAGACTTTGATTTGAATCTGCATTATCTGAGGTTGCAATCACTAAAGTTAAAGCTTTTCTAGGCAAATGGTTTTTTTGGGAAAAGATTTTTTAAAGATTTTTCCCTATATATTCCTATACAAATTTTTGCCCCCCCCCCCCCCCCTACGTTGTGACCCCGTCCTACCCCAGGGGGTCATGATTTGAACAAACTAGAATCTACCCTAACTGAGGATACTTAGACACAAGTTTCAGCTTTTCTAGCTAATTGGTTTCTGAGAAGAAGATTTTTAAAGATTTACTCTATATATTCCTATGTAAAAATTTGACCCCCCATTGTGGCCCCACCCTACCCCTGGGGATCATCATTTTCACAACTTTGAATCTACACTACCTGAGGATGCTTCCACACAAGTTTCAGCTTTCCTGGCTTTCCTGGCTGATTAGTTTCTTGGAAGAAGATTTCTGAAGATCTACACTATATATTCCTATGTAAAAATTTGACCCCCATTGTGGCCCCACCCTACCCCCGGGGATCATCATTTTCACAACTTTGAATCTACACTACTTGAGGATGCTTCCACACAAGTTTCAGCTTTTCTAGCTAATTGGTTTCTGAAAAGAAGATTCTTAAAGATTTATTCTATATATTCCAATGTAAAAATTCGACCCCCCATTGTGGCCCCATCCTACCCCCGGGGACCATGATTTTCACAACTTTGAATCTACACTACCTGAGGATGCTTCCACATAAGTTTTAGTTTCAGTTTTCCTAGCTAAATGGTTCTTGAGAAGAAGATTTTTGAAAAGTTTTCAAAAATTTTCAAAAATTTCTAATTATCTCCCCTTGAAAAGAGGTGTGGTCCTTAATTTTCAAAACTTTGAACCCCCTTTGCCTAAGGATGCTTTGTGCCAAGTTTGGTTGAAATCGGCCCAGTGGTTCTGGAGAAGATGTTGAAAATGTGAAAAGTTTACAGACAGACGGACAGACGGACAGACAGACGGACGACAGACAAAATGTGATCAGAATAGCTCACTTGAGCTTTCAGCTCAGGTGAGCTAAAAAGAGGCAAGTCTGCTCATCAGAATCATCCTCTTTAGAATTCTTACAGGCCTCCCGAAGTTTACAACTCCTCTTTCCTTCAAAAATTTGAATATTTTTTCCCCTTAATTTTATCCTTGTCTTCTTTACATTTGAATACTTCTCTGTATGTCTTTGGCATTACCAACAGGGCTCTTGGTTGCTGTTTTGGGTAATAAACAAGTTTATTCTCTTCCTCTGCAGGATAAAATCCAAAGAATTTAAAAATTTCTTGAAGACGGTTCCTTTCATTTTTCATATTATGCTTTGCAAGCACAAACACATTTACAAAATGATTCTGCATTCCAAGGACATATTTCCAGTGATTTTTCTCCTTCATAAAGATTAGAGCTGTGAACCACCCAATGCATGCACTCAAGTTGGAATATTTCTGACCTTGGTCGTGCCCCAAAAGCTTTGGTGATGAACTCGGTCCTTTCTGTTAGTTTTCCAGTTAACAGGGCCGCTTCACCTGCCGCAGACTTGTTCTCCAAGTTTTGAAGAGAGTAAAACGCTTGTTTCAGGTTTTCACATATCTCACTTTGACCTCTTCCTCTATATCTCTGAAGTATTCACAATGACTAAGTCTTACCTTGCTGTCCAGGATAAGACTCTGTCCTATTACGTTTTTGTCGTCTGATTTCTAAGCAAACAATAAAGCCTCTTTGTGTACAGATCTACAGCGTATGTAAGCATGCTTTAACACAGTAACAATGTACATACTAGTAACTAGTAACATAATTCATACATTAAAAAAATCTGATTCATTGGCAATGCAACTAATTTTGCCGTTTTCAATTAATTCAATAATAAAATGCTAATTTTTCAAAATTCATGGATTATGCTGAAGATGTTAAATAAAATTACAATGCTATACTGATCATTTCATTGAACAACACAAAGAAACCACCCCAAATACTATTAAAGCTAATCAAAACACACCAGCTTCCTGAAACATTTTTGCAGCTTCCTCGGTGTAGTTTTTGCGAATCAAGAAGTCTGTTCTTTCCTCTAGGTCTGGCAGTCGCTCTAGAGCTGCGATCATTTTCTCCTTGTTTTTAGAGCGGTGATAGGCCTCTGCTGCCTTATAAATCAAACTCTTCACTGTATGTCTGTGATCTGGAGCGTTGTCTATCAGAATTCTGGGTGGTGGCGTCAACTGTGATTCCAGTTCCTTCAATTTAACACGAACAAAATGTAAACTCTCTAGTCATCATACTTTATTCAAAAGATCTATATTTTCATTGTAAATGATGAATGCATGATGAAAGAACAATTGCATCTTATATTGACTGTGTTGTGGAAAAGACATGAACCCTACACTTTTGTTGCATTCTTGACAATAAATAAAATGCTTTGCAAATACTAAATCATTAACAAAGCGTATACTAGTAATTTGTTTTTGATGCAGGTGCACATTTTTGCGAATTGCTTCTAAAATAGTACATGTATTTTTGCGATTTTAAATTTCGCGATTTCACGCTGTCTTTAAATGGAACCCGCTTAATTTTTTATGCTTCAAAAAGGTAAATATCATTGATCAATAAACTGTTATTAGCTGGATAAATTGCCACAACAACCAATGCACGTCCGATTGGTTGACATTTTCTCCTTTTGTTTACTTCTTTCACTTCCGGTTTTGACTGAATTCAAGAAAGCATGCATACGACTTTTCGTTTTAAATGATATCTTTAACGATTTAAATCGAATAAATCATAAAACTGTTAAACTTCATAATTTTCTTTTATCTATTTAGTATAATTTCCTTTGAATAAAAAGGATTGTTTAAATAAGACTTTGTCACTATTATTCTGCAGCAAAAATGGTGCACGCATGCAGTCACATGAAATGCCATGTAAAGTAGAGTAACACCTGTTTTTAAGAGAAATTGTTTCATTTTGAGATAAAAAGCATTCAATTATTCAAATTTTCAAGAACATCAATACAAAGTTTAATTGACAAGTGGACATGTAAAGTACCCAAGCCACGCAGTGAGGCGTGACTAATCCTGTCTAGCAAGCACTATCGGTAGATTTCAAAGTGATTTGTAATTTCAGAGTGTTTATCCAACCTACTCATTGGGGTCTAGCACGTGAAAAAGTTGTGAAGGACAATTGTCAGGCATAATTTTCTGTTTAAAGGTATAATAATAACTAAAGTATTATGAAGAATTTTAATGTTTTTTTGTGATCAATTTTTAGAGACTTTACCGCGGAATTCCGCAAAAATAGCATCCGCAGAAAAATCCAGTTATACGGTATTACAAACAATCAACAGTACTCGACAAACATCTTTTAAAAACACTTCTGTAAAACTAAAGAGTGTTTAAAACTGTAAATGTCCCTAACCTTTCTTAGACTTTTGTATCGCCTCAGTGTATCAATGGCCATTTCATACAGATCATTCTCTACCAAAGTCTCCACAGCCAGATTGAACTTCCCAAGCTGTTCATAGCACCTGCTTCCCTCAATTGGACGCTTTAGCTTACGATAGATCTCCCCAGCTTTTTCTAGCTGTAAATAAAAATTTAAACTGAAATATGTGTGCTTGAATCCTTAAAAGATTTGTGCAGGAGGTATACATAAAGTCTGGTATACACTACCTGATTCATTTTCTCATATAAGTGAGCTACTAGCTCTTTCTCTCTGGAGTTCTGTAGACAGATGACTGCTTTGTTTGGCTGCTTACATTCCAAGAATTGCTCTGCTGCCAGTAAAAATGCCTCTTTCATTTCTACAGGAGTGTCTTTCATTCTACAGAAATCATTCAGAGATGCAAGAGATTTTAAATATAGAGCCATAATATTATAAAACAAGGTCACCATGACCTTTATACAGCTTGCTAAACGTTCACATGGTCAGATATATACTTGAGTGGACGCTGCTTCAAGGTATGTAAGGAATGAAAGACATTTACTGGGGCACTTACTTGCAGGAGTAACCTTGTTCTACATTTAGGTCATTACAGACCCCACTCCCCCAATGCATAGGTGCACAAAGTTTGATGATCCTAGAAATTGCACTGTGTGCAATACATGATCAAAATCCAGATATACCATCAGGCAGATAAACAAATTATTGAACAAACAGAAGAACAAATTTATGAGTGTATAACATGTATAACACCGACAGACATATGAAATTCAAGTACAAGAAAAAGAAAGTTAAGTTACAACGATGAAGAGACATTGACACAAAAGCCATAAATGTGCAGCATTTAAATTTATAGCGAACTCAAAGGCCCAAAAAGATATCAGAAAATTGTGACATTAGATACTGGTATTTGGGATTCTCTCTCTTTTCTTCACAATCACTCTTCCCTTTTTAATCATTCTTCTTCATGTTCCAATGAATTTCAAATGTTAGCTTGAGAGGAAGAAGACAAACCTTGAGGCTAAAAGGGCCGACTGATGTGCCTTGGCGATTTTTTCCATGTGGTAGTTCTTGCCGCGATTGAAGCACTTTGCGGCTACCTCATACAAAGAGTGTTTCATAAACTCTCCTCCTCTTTGCAGCCATTGTTCTGTCGATGACTCCTCCGCAAACATCCCTCCAGCTGAATCTGAAATAAAGACAGCTCTATCAACAAAAATATCCCCACATCTGTGGTTTCAAATACTGCAAAGAAAAAAAAACCCCATAGTCATAACCACTCTCTTAATAATAATTTTTAATATCAATTTTCTAAAAGAAAAAAGTATATTAACACTCTATCACAAAAAATTGCAAAAATTAAGTTTTCGTTAATTACCATTTTCTACTTTAACATTAGTAACATTTCTTGTCAATTTTCGAGCCTTGAAATATTCAAACATGGGTGCCCTTTTGTCCAAATCCTCGTCAAATATCCATACGTTAACACGGGCCCTTGTGACTGCAGTGTACAAGTACTTCAACTCCGAGTTCAAAACTTTGTGTTGTTTGGGGTCAAAGGCCAAAGGCCGAGGACGGTCACCAAGCTTGAAAACATCTTTACAGAAAGAAAATCAAATAAATAAAACAGAAAATGGTTTACATTTGTTTACATTTGTAAGAAAGTATAATCTTACAAAGCAAAATTAAATGAATGAGTCTATCACTGCGTACCTGCATTAATCGATACTAAACTCTCCGAGCTGTGAAGATTGCTCTGCTCATTTGTTGTTGCCAACTTTTCAAGGAAATCTGTCACAACTCTCCACTCTTTATTAGCCTGAAATTGTGTTGCCTAAATACAACTTTAATGCCCTTGTTTGATCACTTACTAAATTGTTATCGTAGAAAAAATTCTTTATTAAACTTTTCAAAAACAACTCTTCCACAATATTGTTTTAATATCTACATGTATCAGATGAATCGAGAGGAACACAACTTTTTTATGTCCTACCTGAGAATCTTTGAAGAAGTTGTAGAGTAGGATGTCATCAAACTCCAGTCCCTTGGCCTCGTAGATGGTTAGTATCAGTCCCAGGTTGAAGTCTTCTGGAATGTTATCCCGAGCAGCCTCATTTACAACTAAGATGGCTTGATTAGCGCCAAACTCAATGTGGGAAGTCTTTCTCATGTTTCTTCGTAAAATCACAGCTAAATCACTGTACGTAAACAATATTTTAAGAAGGAAACAAAGCAAAATTTCAACTTGAGACTTATTCAGAATCACAAGAATGCTCTCAGTGGAGACTTGCCTAAAGCTACAGGATTCCACAAGGACGGGGGGAGGTCCCGGGAATAGCCCTTGGTCCTTCGTCAGTCGATCAAAGGATTCTGGAAAGAACTCAACCATCAGATCCAGGATACTGGAGGCCAGAGAGAGAATTCCGGTGTGGGACCTGTAATTGTGGGTCAACTGATGGACCTATACACGCAAAATGCAAAATCAGGATCAGACACAATGTAAAAATGTTGAGTAGAAAAGTTTAAGAATTGATATAATACACAAAAAGACCCCCAATCATTCTGCTGATTTTTCATATCATGGAAAATGCCGGCAGATCAATTAGTATTTATAGATTCATTTTCTTGAAAAATATCGTACCATTTCACATTCATTTTTATATGAGACATGTAGATATAAAATGAAATAGAAAAATCAAGATTATGAACGTCGACTTTTCAATTTAATAAGGGGTATAGTTAAATCCATACCTCCTTTGGTACGTTTATACCAGAAGACTTCCCAATTGCGTGCATCGACGTCTTGGCGTAGAAGAAAAGGGAACTTAAGTCCTGAAATCTGAAAGCTGTTCCCCTCATGATACTCTGGGCGGTGTCTCCAGTCAGGAACATCTCGTTGGGGGAGTGACACACCCTCAGTAGTAGACACAACTCAGCCTGGGTGAAGTCCTGAGTGTCGTCCACATAAATCTGATGAATAATCCACTTCATCTCTGTTTCGTTGTTCAGCCTAAAAAGATTACCATCATCATCAGGCATTTAAAAATTTATTGATATATCTTTGATACATGATATAGAAAGAATCAGTTTACCAAAATGATACATAACACCAAAATACTCTCTGGTATTCTACGAACAATTTTCAAAAATTATTTTTATTCATTATTATTATAATCTCTAAGAAATGCGTAGTCAGAGAACAAACCTATTAAACACATTTTGAACTAAATCTATCTCATCAAATAAGAGTTTCTGTCTCTTGTAATGGTCATATTTCTTGAAAATCTCATAGATGTGTTCTCTTTCCCCAGAGAAATTAGGCGCCCGCTTTCTTCCCAGGTCCAAGTACTCTTCCTTTGATAGGTACCCCGAGGGTTTTGACATCGCCTGAAAGGAGCCTCTGATGAAAGACATAATTTCCGTCCAGATCAGAGAGGGGTGGTACCGTGTGGACCACTTCTTGCTGATCCGGGGCCAAACTTCCTCTGCAAAAACTTCATAGGTCACCTCTCTCCTGGGATCAACTTTTTTACGTTGCCGATTCTGCGTATGATGGTCGTTCACAACTTCGCTGTCATCAGTGTCCTGGTTCTGGACACCTTCGTTCTCCTCATCTTCATCGTCTGATTCTTCGTCTAACATGGAAAGAAAGCTGTCTGACTCGGCCCATCCCTGGACTTCAACCTGTGTAGATCAGAAAAAAGTTTCACACATCGATAACAAGAGGCACATGCGTAGGTAAGAGAAAAGCTTTACATCCACTTAACACCCAAATACTCTTGGCTTATGAATTTCAAAGGGCTTGAAACCCATCTAATAATAAATTGATGTCATGATTTAACACACATTGTCTTATATGGATTGAAGCCTACATTCAAAATTAAGGTTATTATTAAAGTTATTCCTACCAAAAGATCTATTTTATTTTTGGCTTTTCATAAAGGGTAAAATATTAGGATTATTAACAGAAAGGATCTACCTCTAGAAAGAAACAATTTTTTTATTTGATAAATCTGATCATCTGAAAATATCAACATTACCTATTTGGTTAAACAGCTCTTATATTAAGAAACTTTAATTACCTGAAGTTGATTTAGCTTAAGTGTCATTTGCTATACAGAAAATCAATACATGGAAAAAACACGTCGGTTGCACTTTTAAGTTTTACCTTTAAGCTTCCATCGTCATTTCTCTCAAAGAAGCATGGCCCCTTCAGTGATGCATCTAGCATTAGGAGCAGTTTCTTTGAGGTGATAAAGATAGGAAACTGGTTATCCCCAAGGTCCTGGATCCTGTGGGGGAGGGGTTGCTCCTCCTGGGACACAAAGTGTCTGACAACGTTACAGGCGTTGCGCATATCCTTGAAGTTCTTCTGCACCTCGCTACATAGCACGGCGTTTTTAGTGATATAGAACTGGTGAAGATTATCATAAATCTGACCCACTTCTTCCTCCTCTTTGTTTTTTGTTTCTTCGGCAGGAGTTGCTACTTCTTCTGATGTTTCTTCTTCAGAGTCTCTATTTTCATCTACAATTCATTGGAAGAAAGATTTAAATAAAATAATTGAAGTATTTTCACATTAATCAATGCAATTGGCTCTTTACCATTTTTTGCCTACCAACAACATCATAATTCTGATGAAGAATCTGACATCTAGGAAGAAGTTTCGAATCTGCAGCTACCGCCAAAGTCCAGTAAGACATAAACTGGCTCCAAAGTCTATACAGACAACAGGTGGTCTTTCCTGTACCACTGCGACCCAGCAACAAAATGGGAGCCTTAGACTTAAGGTTGATAATGGCATGTTCCAAATCAGTCACTTTGAATGGGATATCCACTTTTACTTCAAGATTTTGCAAAACATTGCTGACCAAATTAGAGTCGAAATTGTTTAATTTTAGAATGCTTGACCTTGCTGGAGGGTAATATCTGTGCAAGCTTTCCAAAGAATTTACATCTGCGTCCAAATTACTCTCAACAAACACCATCGGTATTCTTTTATAGTTCCCTGCCGCCTTAAACTGATCCTGTTTGACGCCCTTTATTTTTTTCTGAACTATACATTTTTCTCCTCTGGAATGGAATTTGATGATGCGCTGTACAGATTTATATATCTTGTCATGGTCGAACACAATGTCCCAGACTCTTATAATCTCAGAGTAAATCCTACTCCCGCGGACCGGCTGGTCTTCTTCGTTTTCAGCATACTGCAGCCTCTGTTCTGCATTCTCACTTAGTCCTGGTGAAAATGCTATTGCTAGTTCCCAAATAATTCTACTGGCTTTACTGAGCTTGATTTCGTACAGTTTAATGGTAGGTGGGGTGTTCCTCAGTTCTTTACACAAATGAGTGATCCACTCCCCTTTAGCCAGAAGCTGTATTTTTCGAATAATTCTCTGCTTGAGTTCAGGGAGAACTTTTTTGTCCCGTAGTGTTTTCCAAACATCAGTTGTGCACTCTACTTCCCATTCCAAGTTGTCAAAGACGTGTGGATCTATCTAAAATACGAATAGAATATTACTTATAAATGAATAGCTACAGCAGATAAATTAAAATAAATTGATTCCCAGTTTGCTACTTTTGCAAAAGAGTAAATAAAACTATTGTAGACTGCTATTGTGTTAAAGAATAGAACTTTAAAAACTATGTGAGGAGTGGATGTTAATGCAATTTTAAATGCAAGTGACGTTCGACAAACACTGTTCTATTTGAAAAATGTAAAAAAAAAAAACTTGGTATAAATTACAAAATATTTTCACACCTTGACCTGCTCATGATCACGTCTTTGCACGTCGTTATTATTTACTGCTGAACTTTACGCACACAGGTCTGGAAAAACAGAGCGAAAAACAGCACAATAGCAGGGAACAGCGTACTTCTCCTTTCTTATTTCAGATTCGTAGTCATTTTTCTGATTTTTTATGCACTTGTGATCTGCAGTTTGTCCACCACTTCGTTCTGAAAGTCTTATTCATGAGTGAATAGGTTTCAGAGGATTTTTTCTAGACTTACTTTATCAGATTTCTCTGTT
>WFKH01011801.1:7379817-7390627 GCA_016163765.1 Magallana hongkongensis
GGTTTCAGAGGATTTTTTCTAGACTTACTTTATCAGATTTCTCTGTTTTTTCTTCGGTCTTACGATCTGGGATGTTTTCCATTTTGTTTAGGGACCTATTGGGGACTTGGGGGGGGGGGGGGTTAAGCAAGTTTTAGCTTACGAAAACGGTGCGTTTATAACAGTGATTGTATCCAACAGTTGTGTATCCGCTCACCTTGATTCACCTGGTTTCCCAACTTTGTTTCCAATGATTGGTTGAATTTTAATGCAATTTGTACACCACAATTCACAGTTTTGAAGTCATCTCCGAGGATCGATGTTTGCATTCTTGATATTGATTTTCAATTGTCTTAGGTAACTTTATACATGAGTCATTTTTAAGAGAAGATAATCACGCTTAAAACAAATCCACCCTTACATCTCGAGCATATACATTCAAATTCAAGTGCATTTTCTTTGGATACGTATGATAACGCAATACATTTTTTGCAAGTAAATATAAAGATGTTTTAAAATTAAGCTTTAAAGCACTAGAAACTATACATGTAATAAAAGCAGAATATCATATATACAAAATATATTTTGTTAAAAACTTTATCAGATCTAAGTTTGAGGGACTTTGACAAAAATGTATGTCTGTATTTTAACCTTTTAATAAAAGACTTAGTAAGCAACACAACATAAACAACTGCTCCCACTCCAGTTATAAATCCGTTCCCTTAAGTGGTTCGTTCTTTCATCTTTTTTTCACTGGCATTTTTTTTCTTTCAGAGGTAGTTTACATGTATATATGAAAGTGAATTTGTATATCATACATGTATGTATGTGACAAAGTGTATAGAGATGAATTGTAATAGTATAAAATGCATACGCTTGTAATCTTTCGTACATTTTTGTCAAATAAAAAGATCTTGCAAAACCTTGTTTACTTGTAAGCCTTTATATCACTTGAGTTACTTGTATTCCTAGCATTATTTGTGTTACAAGTAAACCATTTCATTATTTGGGTTACATGATACTATTTACTAATCTTTACATACTTGCAATGCTGGGAACAAAATATATTTATTTGGTGCAATATTTTTGTAGAAATGGATTATTTTGACCGAGTAAGCGTAAATTTGAATTACCTTATTTCTGGATGCATCTACTTATAAAAATATATTCTTAGCATCTAGCGATGTCCTTTATTAACAGAAGCCGATTTTCAACAACAATAATATAAAATAGTTACAGGATCTGGTTTAGCTGTCTATCCTTGCTTTCTACCGTTAACCTTCAAGTCCTTTTATGTACCTAAAAATTGCTGTAATTTTTGGTTCACTTATACATCCTTGTTTTGTTTGGTTAATCTTCAAATCCTTGTTATTTCTTGAATCATTTGGTTTACTTGTATTGTTTGGTTAATCTTTAAATCCTTTTTAATCCCTGAAATGTTTGGTTTATATGTTAATCATTGTATTTCTTGATTACCTGGTGATTTCTGTATTTTTTAGTTATCTTTAATCCCTGATTTGTTTTGTTTATCTGTAAATCCTTGCATGTTTTGGTTATATCATTCATTTATTGGATTTACTTGTAAATCCTTGCATTATTTTGATTCCTGTTAATTCTATCGGTCATTAATTGAATTTACCTGTAAATTCTTGCTTTATTTTGATTTCCTTTCAATTTTTACATAATTTGATTAACGTAAAAATCCTTGCACTGTTTAGTAAACATGTAAATACTGTATTGTTTGATATTTACATTCAGCGTATATTTCCCCTTAAGTTTGCATTGGAAATCTTCGACGTTCAATTTCCTGTGAATACACATAGCTAATTCATGTGCAATGAGCAAACATATAGAAGTCATCACGCGTTTTGAGTGTATTTATTATTGTAAGATTTAAAGAAACGTTCAAAATATAATACTTCATACAAAGTGACATCAATATGAACATAAATATAACGCACGGTATTCAATTTGTCTGCACCGCTTGGTGTGTTATAGGACCGACGACATCCAAAAATAAGCATTCAATGCTTAAATGTACCTGAAAATCATTGAATTCTTCGTTTTACTGTACACCTTGTTATTGTTTGATATGCCTGTGAATCATTTAGATAACCTGTAAATTGTTCTAATATTATTTAGTTAACCTGTAAATCCTTACATTATTTGTTTAATCTGTAAATCCTGTATAGTTCGATGTACCTGTTAATCAATCTACATGTACTATCGGTTAACCCGTACATCCATGTATTGTTTGTATCTGTACTTCCTTGTATTGTTTGGTTCACCTGTAAATCCTGCATTGTTTGGATGACCTGATAATCGTTATAGTTTTTGGTTTACCTTTTAAAAATCGTTGTGTTTCGTTTACCTGTGAATATTTCCAAAACCTGTTTATCTGTTATTTGTGACGTCATTTGGATTACATGGAAATACCTGCATCAATAGGCTTACCTGTAAATCTTCATTCTCTTTATTCTGCTCTTCCGCTTGTTCCTCTTGCTCCTCCATCTTATGCACAGCCATTTTGTTCGCTTTAGCAGGTGTCTGTTAACAAAGCATTATCAATAACCACCATCGGTGCTGCATATACTATACCAAGAAGACAACTGGTCACATTTATCACATTTACAACAATAAAATGTGACATAAGTAGTTTGCTATAGGTTTTCTAAAGCTTTACTACTGTCATCGCCGGAAACCCACGGCCAGACTAGCATTCGCTTACTGACCTTGGGTCAGCTCTTTTTCGTTCTCATGAATTATTATCATTATCAATTTACCAATGACAAAACACAAACTCTTTAGTTTTTGGAAGCTTTGAAATACGATCATGTCATAAAATCATGCCCTTGTTGATAAATTAATGGGTTAGAATTAACAGGATTTGTAAGATTTTCTATATGAAAGCGCAAAGGAGCCAATCAGAATTCATGAGCTCGAGAAAGTTTCATGAGTTGGCCAACGGTCAATAAGCGTATACGAGACTAGCCGTGGGTTTCTGGCGATATACTACACTTAAAGAAATCTAAATAAAACTTGTAACATTATCAACAATATTTATGTCCACAAGAATAACAAGAGGCCCATGGGCCACATAGCTCACCTGAGCAACAATAGCGATAATAAAATCAGCTTTATGGAGTCATATACAAAATATCTGAACAATGTCGTACAATACCGTAAATCTGGAAATTTTTACCGTAGATAAATTTTTAGCAAATTTGCTCGTGCTCTGCATTCGGAATTGTTTTTTCTAAAAATTAATCAACAATGAAAAAAAAGTAAATAAATATTTTGCCGAAGGCTGGTCTCTCCTCCTTATTATATGAACAGGTGTCAGTAAGTAGTAGTCATTTAAAAAACCTGTTTATATAACCAGGTAAATACCCCCTAGCTTGACCAGCGTGTGGAGGAGAGCTTCACTCAAAATCGGTATCTTTGATTGACTGGCAGCCTCATGTCTATCTTAAGTGTACATGTATACTGATGACAATGCATGCATGCGTGATTTTTTCCCACTTATGATAGGTACTGACATTACGCGGAATGTAGCGTTATAATTTTTTACCCCATTCACAGTGTACTGGCGGGACTCATAATTAGGCAATTAGACAATTATGGGGCCCTCTAAGGGGCACAGGTACAGTTTACCTATATTCACCTGGACAGTACAAAAGTGTCTTTATATTAAAAAAAACATAGATTCATATATAAAAATTGATCTAAATGATAAACTTAAGAAAAAAAATAAATAAAAAAGTGTTATATCATTTATGATTTTTTCATAATGAATTTTATTGATATCTATTTTTATGATGATGAAAAATTAAAATAGAAATAGCAAATGCATTGTCTTATTTTCATAAATCTTAAAAATGTAAGAGACAGAAATATTTTCCTTTTAAAAGATTTTATTTAAACGTTAATTCATAAGATCTATTTGTGCTTTTTTACATTTATTTGTTTATGCAACTTAATTTCATTCTGAGTGGGATATTTGTTGACAATATAAAATTCAAAGCCATTGATTTTGGGGCTTTTGTGGGTATTTCAGGACAGTTCATTACGTCAAAACTATTGATGAAGATTTTTTTGGTAAGGAAAAAAACTGACTGGTTAACATTTTTTTTTATACATGTGTCAAATTACGTAACTGTTATTCTTAAAAGTAAATGTTACGGATTTTTTTTTCTCAAGATTTTGTTTTATTTACCAACAAAACAAAAAACTTCTACAGAGTTGGGTATTTCTTGACAACGAGCAGTTTATTACAGACAGTTTTAAGATCAAGATCTAGTAAATGATTTCAGAGAGTCTATTTGGTGCTAGATTCATTATGACGCTATAATTGATATGTCTTTTTCCGTAGGTAATGTCTTTATGATGATTATATTGAAAAAGAAGCGATTTCTTGATATTTTATGCTAAATCGTGGGAAATGTAATCCTGATACCTATATTTAATTTGATAAAATTTTGAAGGGAGGTAAAGACCTTTTTAAACTATAAATTGGACTAGAGCATTTTCAATTTTAAAAGGATATCGGATAAAGGCACTAAATAGTAAAACCAAATGTTGTTAAACGATGCTTGTTGTATTTTAAAAAATGACCAAAAACTGCATTTTGTAATTGTGCTTTTAATAAGAACTGATAAATAAATTTATAGAAATATACATTCATTTCCAATAAATTCATAATATTTTCACTGATTAAAGGAATCAAGGTAAACACAGGTAAATTCTACCTGTGCCCCTTTAGAGGACCCCATAATTGCCTAAAATAATTAGGTGTTTGTTTTGGCGAGTAGCCGTTCGGGGAATAAACCGTGTAGTGTACACAAACCGTCGCATGTGAAGGTGTGAACTGCTAATTGGGATAATTATCCGGCTATAAATCCGTATCAAGATACCCCTTTAGGTACTTGCAGTTTTGTGCATTTGCTGCTGTTATTGTATATATCGGAATTTCAACAAGATATAAATTGCAGACATCAACTCTCACATGATACTATATGAAGTTGGTAAGCATATACGATTCGTGAGAAAATTAGAGGCGGCGGTAATATACAATATCCAAGGGATAAGCTAACTTTGTGCATGTCAATATGTGTGACATTTCATATTTGAGTGCTTTTTATTGTTAGCGCCGATGACAGTTCGCAAAAATTTAAAACGTAAAAATCAATCTATAGCTTTATGACTCGGATTCGCAAAAATTAATTGACGTAAAAATTTCCAGATTTACGGTAGATTATGTATAAAAAAATTACCCTGCATATTCTTATGTTTATCATTAAGCCCCTTTGTAACAGGATTATTTTACAGTTATACCATATGTTGAGCATTGCAGTTCTCAGACTTAAACAACTACCGGTATTTATTCGGGATTTTCATAACCTGGAGTTATCGTTCGTAACATGAGTTATCTCTCCATTAGAGATGTAACCAGTATAAACAAATGGTTGAAATAAACGTTTTTTTTGTCTTGTTTATTCGGTTATTGATGTAAATGGTCAGTGAAAAAACAATTGTGGAATTAAAGGATGCTGTAATACTGTAAAAACAGTAGGGAGATTTGACGAGCGCGTTTAATTGTACCAGCCAGGGTGTGTTCCCATTTCGCCTTAACTGTGAAATACAGGTAAAAAAAAATGAAAAAGTGGTAAGGCGAAATTGGAATTTCTAAATATAACTACAATGTACTGTAAAAACAGAACTTGTAAATTACTGAGATGTTTTGATGATAATTAGTTAATTACACAGATTAAAAAATGCGGTTGGAAAATGAAATGAAATGAAAATTTATAAAATGTGAACAGGAATAATGAATAAGAAAATTTTATAGGTTATAGTATAAAATCATATGAAAATGTTTCAGTAATTCTATATTACAATAATTAGTTGGCTGTTATGAAATAAAATTTGTAAACATGTAAAATTGAATTAAATTATAAATACACTGTGATTAACATTATCTTAAGTATTTTTAAATCCTTAAGATATATGGCTTAAGAATAGTTTAAAGAGAAGAGCTATGTATAACTTAGTGAGCATAAATCAAATTTGCCAATAATTGCCAATAGTTGACTAGCTTGCTTCTAGCTTTGGTGCTGTTGTGAGGATCTGTCAAAGACTCTGGTAATAATAGTGATAATTAGGTAATGTGATACCAATTTAAAATATCAAAAATAGTATAAATACCAGTCTAAAAAATGAGACTGAGCAGTTTACTAAACAACAATGGCTGGGGTACTACCACATGTTGATTTCATAAAGACAGCCAGAGGAGGCAGAGATCTTGTTTGGAATGGCTATACATATAGACAAAACAACGAAATAGAAACTTGGATATCTTGGAAATGTACTCAACGGAATTTCAAATCCACAAATTGTACCAGAGATGATACACCAGGCAAGATTGGACAACCACACAATCATCTACCTGACCGAGCATCAGTAGAGGGAAGGCGCATACTCAGCACCATACGAAATAGAGCCAGAGACGAGCTCACACCACTGCCTTCCAGGAGATAACCAAGCTCAGGGACGCACCGTGGGATGCTCAGAGTGGAGACGTTGTATCAAAGTTACCAACATTCCACACAGTGAAGTCCTCACTATACAGATCCAGACAGAAGGTGCTACTACCAGTTCCAACTACAAGACCTGAAATTCAGTTGGAGATGAAATTTCACCAGACCCATAGATTATCGAAGAATTCAAGAAGAAGCAGGCAGCAAATGAAGTAAAGATGTTGCAGTATGCAGCTGGTGGCAAGAGGAAAAAAAGTGAAGAAATAGAAGAAAGACTTCAGCGTCTGAAAACTCAACTGACATCTGGAGAGAAAAACTTCATCCAGTATGGTGATTCAGCATCCTATATTTTGAAGCTGGACTAATTTGATAGTGCGTGTGAATATGATAGTGCTTTTGAACTCTTAAATATCATGCAGTGCATGTAATTTTTAAACTCTTTTGATGTGCTCATCAGTTTGTGTTCAATCTTTATCCATGTACTACTTGACTTTTATGTTAAAATGTTTATTTTATTGTTATCTATTTTAACATATCTTATAAATGATAAAATACCATTATTTGAAATACAACAATTTTAGTCTTTATATCAGTGCTTTCTCCATAATATTTTCACAAAACTACTCATAGTTTATTTTAAAAGAACAAACAATTTAAAATTCATGATAATACCTGTATTGCAAAACAAACAATTATTACACTTAATTAGACGTTTACACAAGTTCTCATCTCGCCTAAATTCACCTGAGAGCTTACTAAGGCGAAATGGGAATACTATATTTTTCAGTTAAGGCTAAATGGGAATAAACCCCACCCAGGCACGTAGCATCGTTTTTGAAAGGGGGGGGGGGCATCCAAAAAATCTTAACCCCCCCCCCCCCAAAAAAGGGAAAATTACTTCTCAAAGTCGTGAAAATCCCAATCCGTGTGTGTGTGTAAGTGTGTGTGGGGGGGGGGGGGTGTAGAGTACTGTACTGCGTACCTTCAATCATAACTTCAATCTCGCTATTCATTTCCTTCCTTTCACAGATTCACTTCAGTTATTGTACATGGTCTCAAAAAAGTGGTTGGTGGGGTGGCAACTTCATGTTTATTCACTTTTTTATATGTAAATTTTTGAAAAATATCTGCTGTGAGAAGAAGTGGGGGGGGGGGGGCCCCCCTCCCCCCCCCCCCCCCCCCTTGATGCAATGCACCTGCCATCTACCAATAATTAATGCAGTTGCTGGTGGTGAAGTGCGTGGTTTCAGGAGAGCGCAGCTGATACATGTACATTGTATTATCCAGAGAAGTGGACATGCAAAGCAATCATAGACATGAATGGTATTGTCTGTCCAACTCTCTAAAGAGAATAATTTATTCTATCAGTAGCTAGGTCGAAGTACAAAGATAGGCATCATACCTACATATCTGAACTGATCATTGGCGGACGTTACTATACTTCCTCTTGATTGATTTCATTTAGATTAATTAATGACTAATTTTAATTCCATCATCATGGGAATTTAAGAGATAATGGATCAAAACATTTGTAACCTAGCTTTTGCATGCGTAATTTTTCGCATGTGACTTGCAATCATGCATGTTTTCATTTAAAGTTGCGTTACAATTTTGATCGACAACATTCACGTTTATATTTATATAGTTCATTCCATTCTTAAATTTTCATGAAATTTTTATTCTAAAACATGGTTTTTATGTGCATGGCTAATTGATTTTAATTTTGTTCTCGTGCATTTCTTTTTAAATTTTTGGTTAACTTTAATATTCTCTCACGCTTTACCATATATTTGTTTGCTATAGATGGTACGTAAATACAGTACAATTCAATTATATAAAGGGCACTGAGATTAATGATAAAAGTAATAAAAGTAACTGAAAAAACTGAACTTTATTTATTTTACAACGATTGATAAACAAGTTTTACAACTTATATTAATATCTCTCGTTGGCACGGATGTTAGCGAGGGGGTCGACGGCATTGATGTGGGAGGAAGCCGGAGTACCCGGAGAGAACCCACGTGTCCAAGCGGGCGACCGCTATACCCTATCACTAAAAATATTTCTTATTTTAAACAAAAAACAAATTCTAACTTCGATGAAATCTATATTATAAAGCACTGAGCTCTAATTTCAACGCTGTCATTCCTCTTAACCCTGTAATATCTATTGTAAACCTTCCTCCTGAGTAATCACCAAGTCCAATTGTTGGTTACCAAGTAGTTTATTAATCAGCGTGATCGTATAGTCAATTGAAAGCAGCCCAAATCAAAGAATCTATCTAACATCATTTTACATGAGTATATATAACATTTTACTTATGATTGACGGTTCTGACCAGTCCGGCCCATCTACAATGATCATGAGTGAACAATTAGTGTCAAAATTCCGGAGTTAAATTTTATTTCTAAATAAAGTAACAAAACTGTCAAAACCGTCAGAAAGAATATTGTGATGTGGGTTTTGAGTCTCAGAATCCGAGTCTCTGAGTCCCCCACCTGGGTATGATGCATCGTTTACTCATAATACATTCATTCATACATGGCGTTAAGGTTACAAAGGTTAAATTGAATAAGCAATACATGACTCTATATAGAGTATCAGAGCTATCGATGCAGACACAGAATCGCCAAATATGACAACTTATTTACTAACTCGCAGTTTGGATATTTGTGCCCGTATTCTGCACCTGGTTGCATAACATCATTTAGGAATACTGCGCAGTGCTACGAGAGTCACATAGTTCATTCTGTTAGCTATCATTAACACAATTTATTACGCAGTATCTATGTATACTTAAGTATCATAGTGATCAATTTGTAATAGTAACAATTCAAGGTCATAGCATGGCTATCTGTTTACACTATTTAATACAACGAATCTGTTTTGTTGAGAAATTCAAATGGTTGTCATTGATTAAACATCCTGCATGACAGGTACAGCTGCCTGAATTGATGACCATCGGTGTATGGTTAAATACCAATACCCACTGCCTGTACATGTATATTTTTTTCATGAAAGCATGGCATTTCGAACGAATGCATCTCAACAGGCTAGCGCAAACATCGTAGTTTGAAAGAGTGTGTGCGTGTGGGGGGGGGGATGAGCAGACCGACCGAAAATCATGACGAAATACAATTAAAAAATAAAAATCAATCACTTCACAGATTCCCAAAATCCCAGTCCGTTAAGTTGTTGGTGGTGGTGGTGGGGGGGGGGGGGGGGGGGGGGGGGGGTGGGGGGCTCGTACATGTTTACCGATTGATCAAAATTATGTACATCACGTTATACATGTTATTGATTGTAACCAAACGCATTGTTTGCATTCTTATGATATGCTGACTTTAATTTTTTTTATTTTAGATAACTTTTGATATTTTCTGTTTGGTAATTCAAATATTATCAAATGTTTTTGTTGTTAAAAAAAAGTCGTATTTGTAAACTCCCGCACTGCTTACTCATCTTCAAATAACCGGAAGTAATGCATACCTGCTATAAGGGGAAGATAACTCTTTCAGTAACGATAACTCTATTTTATGGGAAGACTGAATATATGGATTATAAACCTTCATCAAACTTTGAACCCCTTGTGAGGCCGGAGAATTGTCCTGGGGCCAGAATCTAAACAATTGTAAAGAATCAACAATATGTCAAAATGCTTGCATATAAATACAAGAGGTCCATGGGCCACATTGCTCACCTGAGCATTAATAGACATGATAAAATCAGTTTAATGGAGTCATTATACAAAATATCTGGACAATGTGGTATAATGCATGTCGATCCTGTATAAATAAAAATCCATTCTTTCCCCCTGGATATTCTTATGTTTATAATTAAGTCCCTTTTCTAACAGGATGATTTGAAAGTCATATCACATGTTGAGCATTGCAGTTCTCAAAAAGATTCTAAACAATTGTTTATATACGGGATATAAACCTACATCAAACTCTGAACCCCTTGTGAGGTTGATAAATCGTCCAAGGGCCAAAGTCTAAACAATCTTAAAAAATCAGCAATATGTCAAAATGCTTGCATATAAGTTAAACCATATATTATAACATTTCAGTTTTTGTGAATAATTGAAATGTTTTCCTTTGTAAAATTGGATCCCCAAAGTGGCCCCACCCTACTCAAGATTTTGATTTTTTAACGAATTTGAATCTACACTATCTGAGGTTGCTTTCACTAAAGTAACAGCTTTTCTAGGCAAATGGATTTTTAGAGGATGATTTTTAAAGATTTTTCTCTATATATTCCTATGTAAAAATGTGTCCCCCCCCCCACCTTGTGAC
>WFKH01011801.1:7391027-7421542 GCA_016163765.1 Magallana hongkongensis
TGCCCCCCCCCCCCCCCCCATCGTGGCCCCATCCTACCCCCGGGGATCATGATTTGAACAAACTTGAATCAACTCAACCTGAGGATGCTTCCACACAGGTTAACATAGAAATATATTGGAAAATATTTTAAAAACTAATATAAAATTATACAAGGAACTGTTGTTCAGGTAAGCGATGTGGCCAATGGGCCTCTTGTTACTACTCTAGCTCCAGAGGACAAAATATTTAAACAGCTTTCGGAAAGAAAGATATATACAGGCCTTTAATGATCAATGTTTTTTGTTATATTCAGTAGTATATTCTCACTATACAACACTATATAGACGAATAGTCAATAATTGTAATATTAGCTCGTCCGAAAAATATTGACCGGTCAAAATTTTTTTAATGTTGACCGGCTAGGAATAATATCCGGAGAATATTCCCTCTATTTCAATTAATCGCTTCTGATTTGTTGATTTGTAAACGGTGACGTAAATAACTCTTCGAGACTCCAAAACAAGGTGACGTCATAATAGGTATTCAGTCAAGGCAAGTAAACAACGGACGCGCATATGCGACGGTTTGCTATCATAACGGATATCAGGATTTGCGAATTACTGAGAAGTAAAATCAGGTACAATACCTGTAGCTTAATTCCTACGGGCGGCGGAATATCACCAGTGGCCGTTTGATGCCGACGATGTTTTGGAAATGAACTTTTTGCAAAATTGAATTCGTGAATTCTATGTTGAGCTGAGAAAATTCGGCGATCTGTTTTCAAATCCTTTCTTGGATTTTGGTTTGTTTCTTCATATAACAAAACAAATGTTGACTGTGTTTTCGGGCAAAATTGATTATATTAGCCCCCTTGGGACGAACATATTGCCCTCCGCTTCGCGTCGGGCAATATTTCGTCCCTCGGGGGCTAATATAATCAATGTTGCCCTCAACCCCAGCCAATATTTGTATAATAACATTCACAGTTTCCTTTATAATGCACACTACATACATACAGTTCATCGCTTAAAGCATAAAATGCATGGGAAATTAGATAAAGTAAAAAATGTTTAAAACTGTTAACGGACGATGCACAACCAACGGGTTAGCTGAGTGACCCAAATGACCTAAAAAAAATACATGTTCACTAAATGGCCGTATTTGTCATCACCCCCCCCCCCCAAAAAAAAAATATATTAAAGGACTCAACCCCTGCCTCATAGGCAATGAATTTGACAATTGAAGAAAATGACATTCTGTATGAGATACTTGCAATGCATTAAGTTCATCTCCAACAACTGTGAAAGTACAAGAAAATATTATACAATGTTATAGGGGTCATAGATTTCACAATCAAGGTAGAGGGCTTCTTTTAGGCACGAAAATTGGGAAGATTACTTTATTGTCTTTCTAATTATGCAGCCAGCTTCTATTCAGTATAAGCAGAGTTAAGATGAAGATTTTTAACATTATATATGTATACATTAAAACTTTATGACAATTCTGGCCCCACCTTAAGTTAAAACCCCTACTATGGGGGACACGAAATGTACAGTGCAAATAAAGGGCTTTATTGTGTTCCTAATTATGTAGGGTTTTTTTCTGTATCAGCAAAGGTAAAGATGAATTTTAAGCAGTATATACAACAAGAGGCCAATCGGAAACATCGCTCACCTAAACAACAGGTACTTTTATTATTTATTTCGTAGTATGTGCTATTACTATTTTCAACTTTGAACCCCTCTCTGAGGCCCCAGTATTGGTCCGGGGTTTATGGTTGGCTTTAACAATTCAGAATCTACACTATTTGAGGATCCTTGCATAGTAATCTCACAAACTGTAGCATTGTAGTTTTCGAGAAGAATATTTTTAAACATGTTCTCTATATATTTCTATGTTAAACTTTGAACCCCCTTTTGGGGCACCAGTATTAGTCCGGTTGTCACAGCTTTATTAATCTACAATCTACATTATTTAAGGAAGCAGGCATAGTAATCTCACAAATTTAAGTTTTGTAGTTCTTGAGAAAAAGATTTTTAAACATTTTCCGTCTAAAATTCTATGTTAAACTCTGAACCCATTCTGGGGCCTCAGAATTACATCGAGGGTCAAGGCTTTTATTATTTAAAATCTACACTATTTGAGAATGCTTACGTAGTTATCAGACAAATTGAAGCATTGTAGTTCTCGAGCAGAATATTTTTAGTTTAAAACCCTCTTGGGTCCCAGTATTAGTCCGGAGGTCACGATTAAAAAAATTGAGTCTACATTATCCAAGAATAATAATCGCACAAAATGTAGCATTGTAGTTCTCGAAAAGATTTTCAAACATTTTCCCTATACACTTCTGTGTTAATCTTTGAGCCCCTCTTTTGGTCCCAGTACTAGTCTGGGGGTCAAAGCTTTAACAATTTAGACACTGCACTATTTGAGGATCCTTGCATAAGTCTCTGACAAATTGTAACACTGTAGTACTTGAGAAGAAGATTTTTAAACATTTTCACTGCTATATTAAACTTTGAACCCCTCTTTTGGCCCCAATGTTAGTCCGGGGGTCACGATTTTACCAATTTAGAATTCTTAATAGCCAAAGATGCTTGCACAGTAATCCCAGTTAATTTTGATAGAAACAGTATAAAATGTAAGAGCACAACGAGTTTTATTGAATATGCGAGTCTAAAGAGAGCAATATTTAAAAAGTTGAATAATCTGAAGACAACATAAACGAAATTAAAAAGTAGGCATGGTCTAGTTATACCCAATCATTTAAAAAAACTAGAGCCACGAATCATCAAAATATGCCTTATCCTAAAAAATCACCATATTTTGATCAAATATATTATAGACTTTTAGCTTTTCGAAGCTTTTTTTCTTTTTCCGATATCTATCACACATTTTTTAAATGGAGTTTACAATATGGCACTGTTTTGAGGGAAAAATGTAACACAGACATCATTTTTTGTAAAATAACGCCATGAAATGATAAAACTACGCATGGCTTGAATTTAATAAAATTTGAAAAAGAAAATATCTCGTAGACATATTCAATTTATGAAAATAAATTTATTTATGAAAATACCATGAAAAGCTGACATACAATGTAGTATTTGAAATACAGGGATATGGTAATATGTCGGCGGTGCATTTAAATATAGTAACGGTGAAAGATTGGGCATTCGCTAACAACAAAGGAATGCATCTGAGGAGACTGGAATGGACTCTCCCTGAATGCTGTTTACCCCTTTGACAGGTGGAATTTCCCAATGTTATATAAAAACGCGCTGAGAGGTTCTCGGGGAGAGTTTGTCTAGAAGCTTGAAGTGAGCAGACGTATTGGAAAGAAGAAAGAAAGAAGAAAGCACGGATAGAAGTAAGTAGCACCAGTAGTAGGAGAGGTCAAGAGTAATTGTGTTGGAGTATCAGGAGAAGTAATCCTGAATAAGGGTGAAATAACCTGTGCTCCACGAACACAATAGGAACTCTGGCAAGTTACATGGTGCAGGGTCCCGGCTTTAGAACACACACGCACACGTTCACACGCTTCGTCCTTTATTAATTATTTTGTTGTAAATCTAATCATTTATACTCAGACAGAGTAAAGGAAAATTATTTATATATAGTACCCTGTTCCCTTGAAAAGAACCCCGTAGAAAACACGTTACAATGTGTAGTTGTCTTCAAAGTTCTTTTTACTGCAATCTGAAACTGCATGAAGTAATGCTGAGGGTAAACAGTGCTTCACGGGGAGACATAACTGCGGATTAAGCATTGAATTATACCGATATTCTAACAAATTATTGAAAAAAGAAATGACAGGAATACGGTAATTGAATTAAACAAAGATACAGATAATTCTCGGATTTCTAGTCGGTCTTCTTTCTTCAACATGATTATTCTCGTTTCAATAATTAAGGCTTCGATATTTTCATACATGGTTTTTTTGTAGTTAGATGCCGGGGTATATTCTTAATTAAATACATGTAAATGAAAAAAGAATATCAATTTCTCTTTCTCATTTAAGATTTTTTATGAAAAATTTACTCCTTATGCATGCTATGCTAGCAAGCCATTATAAATATCGTAATAACAACCTCTATTCATTTTATTTCTTCTAGTGATATGCATATCTCTTTTGAGAATTGTTAAAAGAGTTGAACCATCCGTAAATGCCTGAGAATTAAGATCATATTTTATGGAGAGAGAGAGAGAGAGAGAGAGAGAGAGAGAGAGAGAGAGAGAGAGGGGAATTACAGGTTCACTATTTAGAAGCGAAGATAACATGAACATTTAACATTTGATTATTTACTGCCAAAAAGTAGCACGTGAATAATGTTGTGACATTGTCTTGAAAGGATGAATTAATTCATAGAAATCAAGTAGAATTTGTTTTTCATATATATTTGTAATGAACTCGGTCGTAAATTATTTTTTTTTGTTGGGGGGGGGGGGGTTATCTTTCAATTCTCTCTACACTCTCGTTTTGTTTTTTTTTAAGGAAGGATCTCATCTGGCAATCTGAATCCTCTTCAATACGCCATACAAATGAAACTTTAATTAGATATAGTTAAAGTCAGACGACACGTTCTTCGAAAAATGATAATTATTTTTCAAATTTTTAACGGCCTGATAATATACCAAATCAAATTATTTTTGTTTATTATCATTTTTTAATGATTAAAATATATATTTATGCCAAAAAAATTTATGTCAGCAATTCAAGTGTATTTTCAGTAAGATTATATAGGAAATTGCATACTCTAGTATCTTGCACAAATGCCTAGTAAGGTACCCTAATTTTTATGCAAGAAAGCTTGTCAAAGTAGTGTGACCGCGTAGATTTGTACGGTACTAAGGTAATTCTTCTGGAACTGCATCCGTCGTGTGCAGTACGATCGGGGTGAGGGAATGTTGGCGTAGAGGGTACAAGAAATAAGGTTGAGGCGCGTTGTTGGCCGTAAGATAAAAACTAAGGTTATGTATGCCGTATTCCCAAGGGTCCACCAATATGCAATTCCAGAGAAATAGAACCAAGTGATGAAGGATTCCGTATTTATTATCAATCGAGTTTAAAAGATGAACAATAACAAACAAATAAGGGACAAAGACGGAAGTGGCCGGTAATCCGTCTGGCCTCCGAACTGAAGATTGACAAATACAATTCAGTATATATAAGAATCTAAACAATGAGTAAAATGACAAATTGATAACATCAAATGAATTGAGTGAAAGATTCACAAGTATTACGTAATTAGATAAACTCAATGAGTCTTTGATGGCCAGAACATGAAAGACATATAATTACGCAATGTTGTTACAAGAGATTAGCAGTTCTTGGGAGAAACATCTGTCTGATTTGTAATTACAATCAAATATAGAGTCTGCCAGGTGTCAATGGCTAATTCACATTGTAAACATTACATTCTTAGAATATATGACAAAAAAAATGTTGTATTTGAGAAGTAAAGTCCGAAATAAAGTTAATTATAGAACAGTCAATTTTGCACTGTGATAGTAGTAGTAAATCAATAACAAATTCCTGGAAAAAGTTATCTAAAATTGAGGAACGTGTCGTCTGACCTTAAATTCCAAAATACGGATTGTTTTACAGTATTTTTTAAAGCGAATACAAATATACGTCGGTAACATATTCTGAAAATTTAAATGAGATTGGCCGATTATTAAGGAAGAAAATTAAAAAATCTCGATCTGCCCCGGCTTTTATTTTGCATCGGCCTGGGTTTGCCTACACAAAACACCAACACTCAGATTAAGTATGCAAATATTTAATCGAAGAAATTTTCAATCAAGGATTTTGTATGCAAAAGTCACCGATGTACAAACATTTTAGATGATTGCTTATTTTAAAAGACGAATTGTCGAGATAGACTTCAAAATTAAGATTTTACTTCTATAGTGCACACGTTGATAAATAAATGCATTCTAAAGTGTGTATACCAAAACTTGTTTTCATCGAATCGGACAATGTACATGTATGTAACTTGACACAAGAAGAAAATAAACGAGTTTAAAATAAAAACATCATAATTGATATATCTGAAATGGATTCGACTGAGAAGTCCGAAACAAGACAGGTGCATGCTTCACCGGAAATACATTGACCACGCGACACGTGGCTAATTGCAACAAAATGACGAATGCATTGGTAATATATGTATTTTTTATGAAGAGGTGGTGGTTTAATATTCAAATACAGCTGTACTTTGGAATTAAATGATGAGGCATTTCTGACGGATTTGGTTGAGCTTATACACTATACATTTACATGCATGTTGTATCACACGTGATACCGACTGTGAACATTTTAAGGCACATTTTGATGTTTCGTGGCTCTAGCTCTTTTTACTTGACGGTTAAAATGTTGGAAAGACATGTGTAATAAACTTATCATAGAGAAAAGAGAACCAATTAGGTCTTCATGAAAATCGTTTTTTCAAAGATTGGATTTTTGTTTGACAAATGTAAAATCAAAACCCCTCAGGACTACATTTTCAAATCTGAAAAAGAACATGTACAATACTACAAACCAGATCATAGCTCATTTAAAAAAGTAAGACGATCTTTCGTTAGTGTCAAAAGTACATTTTGGGAGTTCTTAAGCGCTTGAAAAGTTAGATTAAATTGCAAACCAATACCCAGATAGGGTCTTTCGTTGGAAACAGAAGACACTAATGATAATCTACACACGATTAAATAATGTCAGTTTCTTTTGTAAAAGAGTAAATTAAACTATTGAACAGTTACTTGTAGACAACTATTGAGTTAAAGTAGTGAGGGGCTAGTGTTATGGAAATTTCATATGCAAGTTATGTTCGAAAAATATTAAGAGATAACTTTGTACCAAATGCAAAATTTTTTATATACTTATAATTAAGCAATGTTTTAATATTAAGCTTCATTGCACTAGAAGATATGATGAAAAATATCCGTTGAAAAATATATTTTGTTTAAAAACTTCGGATTCTCATAGTTTCGGAGGCATATGCAAAAATTATGTGACTTCATATTTTGACACAACCCTAGCATTTAAACATGAAACATTCGACTAAGTAATATAATAAATAACTGCTTCACCTTCTGCTATAAATATGTTTGCTTCAGATATTTCTCTCTATTTCTTATCACTTTTTAACTGTACAATAGTTTATATGTCTAAGTATATTTGTATATTATATTTGACAAAAAAGTCAATACAATGTAACTTGTATACGCTTATAATCTTTTGTATATTTCTGTAAATAAAAAAGAAATAATAATTCCCATCCCTATTGGCTTACCTGTAAATTTATTTAACCTGTATAGGTACTTGCACTATTCAATTTAACTGTAAATACTTAAAATACTTAGATAGCTTATAAATTGTAGCAGCATTTGATTTTCTTGTAAATCGTTGCATCATTTGGTTTACCTGTACGCATAACAGTGTTTCGTTACATGTAAATCCGTGCTTTGTATGGCTTACCTGAAAATCCTCGTTCTCCACTTCCTGCTCCTCCCCTGGTTCTTGAGGCTCCTCTACTTCTTGTACATCCATTTCCTCCGATTTAACAGGTGCCTGTTTGCAAACACAACGTTATCAATAACAACCGTTAGTGCTGCATATAACTATAAAAAGTTGCTAACTGGCAAAACTTCTCACATTAATAACAATGCCCAATTGTGACCCAACAGCTTACTTTAGATATACTTCATTTGGTTTATCTGTAAATTGTAGCATCATTTGACTTACCTCCAAGTCCTCGTTCTCCACTTCCTGCTCCTCCCCTGGTTCCTGAGGCTCCTCCACTTCTTGTACATCCACTTTCTCCACTTTAGCAACTGTCTGTTACCAAAGCATTATTAATGACCACCATTAGCGCAACATATAACAATAACTAAAGCAAACAGGCCTCATCTCTAACTTAAACAACAATGCCTAATATTGTGATACAAGCAGCTTACTACACATTGTCAATGATGAATACATCAATAACAAGAATACAACTGGCCTCTTCTTCCACCTCAACTATAATGCCTAATATTGTAATACAAGTAGCTTACTTTACAATTTCAATAGCTTTAATATAGCAAAACAAATCTAAATGAATATTTACGTGTAAAACAAATCACAACAGGCGTGTCCTGTTGTTTTCGCCCTCAGGGTCTTAAAAATAGTTTTTCTGTAGAAAGTATTTATGTTATTTTTTTTATGAATTATCTTTTGCGCCAAGTTTATCTACTTTCAAATGGTTAAATAGTTTGGAAAAAAAGTGGAAATTGAAAATAAAAGATAAAAGAGCAAATGGATGATGAGCAATAGGTAATCAATGGTGTGCTGTTAGCAGATTGGCTCAGCCAAGCAAAGGTATCATAATAGCAAAGTATTACACTTGTTTGAAATCACCGCTACCTTCTACAATTTGAGCCCTGATGTCCCATACCAACCTCTGATTTGTCCTTTTCTTTAGTTACCTCTTTTTTTTGTCGGACGTTTGGAATCTCATTCATTTCAACCACTTTAGGATTAAAGATGGAATAAGGAATTTCAGGCATATTGTAAATCATTTCTTCAATGTGTCTTTTCACAGCTTTCTTGTGCATGGGAACAACCGTTTTCCCATGATGTCCCATACCAACCTCTGATTTGTCCTTTTCTTTAGTTGCCTCTTTTTTTTGTCGGACGTTTGGAATCTCATTCATTTTAACCACTTTAGGATTAAAGATATCAGGCAAATTGTAAATCATTTCTTCAATGTGTCTTTTCACAGCTTTCTTGTGCATGGGAACAACCGTTTTATAAATTTCATCTTGGCTTTCTTCAGACATAGGTGGAATATTTTCTTGTCTTTCATACAACAAAAGCTCTTGCTCATCTTCTGCCAGATCTTCTGTCTGAGTTTTTGGATCCTTGATTCTAAGGGGTTTAGCTTTCTGTTTCTTTTTAGGGTTTTCTTCCTCTCCAACTGATGCAAACCAGAAGAACTGAGACAAAAAAATAGATTTTAATCATTTTTATGTTTTAATCAGCATGGAATAATAATAAGTAGAAAGGGAACAAATTCTTATTTAGTTTCAACATATTATATTTGGCTGAAATTGATTTTGTAACAAGTTCAAATAGATTTTATTTTGCTTATTTCTACAGTGTATTTTATATGTTCATGCGGGACATGCTTTCTCCCTAAATTACTTAAAAGAATATACAGCCAAACGTTATGTTTACAGTATAGTGAAATACGTTTTAAGATTAACTCAATAATATTTTTAATAGAAACTTTAGGTAGAAGTATGTGCTTCAGTTCACATACCTGTAAACGTCGGTCATTCTTAGAATTGAGGTAGTCTTTGGGAAGTTTTCCCTCTTTGTTTAACACGGAGGCATTCACCTTCTTGTGACACAGAAGTTCTGTTGCCTTCTGAGTGGTTGCACTGTATTTGGCTTTAGCTACCAAGTGGAAAAGACCGTCTCCATCTGAGTTTGTCTGTGCTGGGTCTAACATGGGATAATCCCCTGGATCCATGTCGTACAATTCAAAGAAATAGTTCAAGATCGAAAAATTTCCTGTAATAAGTAAAAAAAAAAGCTGCATGGTAAAGCACCATTGAAGACGAATACCAAGAAGAAAGTTCCCACATAAATAGTTTAGACAAAATCTCGATATAATCACGATGTACAACTTTTCTCTTTCGATCTTGAGAGCATAACAATGAACAGGAGGGCAATGTTAAAATACTATTAAATGCTAATTTAAAAAGCATTATGTATATCAGGCTATTGTTGTCATAATCTATTGTATGTCTTTTCGCGATCACATTCATCGCAAACAAAAATACGCAGAAATCATGTCCGGTATTCGTTGTTAAACACTAAGAACGTTTTAAATCTCAAAAGATCACTGGAATAGTTAAAAATGTTTACATGTTCACCCAATTATCGCAAATTTTGTCAGATGCGAACCCCCCCCCCCCCCCCAAAAAAAAAATATAAAAACGGTTAGTGAATTAAAACGAATATAAAAATAAACTATAACGTATATCTAAGTAACATTCGAACCTTTTTCTCTTTCCAGGGCTATAGACAGAGCAGCATGAATAGGTGTGTCCCCTTGATTGATGGTGAGATGGGCAGGGTTTGCGCCCCATTTCAACAGGACCTCCAAAACTTTGAATTGACACTCCTGTACAGCAGCAAGAATGGCCAACTTTCCATCTGTAATACATTAAAGAAGACACGATTTCACTAATTTAAAAATGCAGATTTCTGGTAACATTCATTATATAACCCCAAACTCCATTCATTTTTTCTCACTGGCATTTTCATTGTAACTATTTTTAGACGGCAAACGGTCCACACTCAAAACAATGTACATATATGATATATATATCTTCTTTTTTTCTGTTGTCATTATCAAAAGGTGACTTGCCTTTCTTAATCCACTTTGTTACTATAATATACATGTAACAAGATTTATGTAAATAACAATAAGTATGCAGTAAAGATAAATACAACAAAAGTGATGAAAAGGATGATGGATAAAACTAAGCCTGGACCCACGATAAAGTTTCGTAAATGTAAATGCTATTAATTTATTTTTATAATATACCTTCTAAATTGAGGTTACCAAACATACCTGTTATATAAATTACAGAATGTCTTTCTAGTTCAGGGAAATCAAATACAACCAGAAAACTAGCAAAACCTTGCTGAATACAATTTTAGGAAAGTGAAGATTTTTTATTCCCATTTTTGCAAATACTGTGTATTCAGTATTTATCATTATCATGCAAAACATCCATTAAGAAGACAAAAACAAAGCATAAATGCCTTCATCTAACACAGCTCCACCATTCAGCATGCAGTCTACTACATCAACCAACAGTTGTTCTGACCCCTGGAATTTCCAATAATACAAAGATTAAAGTTGGAAATTCCAATTTAACAGTTGGAAAAAGCAACTTTAAAGTTTGGAATTCCGAGATTAAAGTTGGAAAAAATAAACTTCTAAGTTGAAAATTCCAAGATTAAAGCTGGAAATTCCATCTTTAAAGTTGGGAGTTTTAAGAAAAAAATTACAACGTGGCACTAGTACGCTTCCGTACCCTGAATTCATAATAACAATACATAATAAATTACAAATTGAATTATTGAAGTTTTTTTTAAAAAATTAAATGAATATTTTCCCCACACTTTCTTATATGACTCTTTGAAGACCCCAGTACTAGTTTAAGTGCGTTGGCTTGAACAATTTCAAATCATGTTTATAATAATTTCAGCATTATAACTTTTAGCATAGTACTTCTCAAGAAGAAGAAATTTTAAAGATTTGCTGTGTAAAAAATTTGATCCCAGATAGAAAACTGGCAAATTCAAGAATGACTCTGTTAAATACTGTTTTAGAAAAGTGATTGATTAATCCCATTTTTGCAAATATTGACGTCAGTATCATGCAGGACCCTTATTAAGAAGGCGACAACAAAGCATGCCTTTATCTAACACAGCTCCACCATTCAGCATGCAGTCTACCACGTCAACCAAGAGTTGTTCTGACCCCTGGAAGGACGTGTGTCGGATGACCTTGGCCAGGGACATAGATTTCGCAAAGTTAGGAAGAGACAAGTCTCCGTAGTGAAGCCTGTGTTCTTTGACTGTGAAATACATCTGTCTCCATTTCTCATTGGCTGCCAAACCATTGATTATCTTTTTATAAAGTTTATTGGGTATTTTGACAAGTTCATTTGGAATTTCTAAAGAAAGAAAGAAAAACATATTAAAATTATAATAATAATACAAAAAGAAATAACAAATTAGTAAGATATTGTTACAATCACCCTTGTAGTGTCATTTGAATGGATAATACGTATACCTGGGTTGACAGATGTTCCAAAGGAGGTTATCACAATATATAATGCCTTTTCCTTCATTCCCTTGTGCTTCTCTGACTTGTGGTCTTTTTTTAATACTTCCGCTAAGCGCAAATAAGCATGTGTCATGTTATTTTCTTCCAAAGACTTTGCCGCATCCTCTATTCTTGACTCACAATATTCTTTACAAAATAAGTCCAATGTCATAGCTGGTTCATTTTTTCTGCGAAAACGATAAAAGTCCATGTACAAAATAAGGAATAACAAACAATAATTTTGTATGGTCTTATTTTATTTCTATGTAAACATCCTAAAAGGGTTCAGTTTCTATTTAATATCTCAAAGAACAATACCGATTCGAGCAAACGGCAACCCTATTCATGCTTAAGTAACTCTTTTGAAATCTTGTATGTATTTTTGACCCATCAAAATTTACCTTTCTTAAGTTTTGTATATAGTCAGAACTTTTGTAACTTGAATAATAGTACAAAAGTACAAAAAAGCAAATGATTTTTTCTTCCAAAATTCTAAGATTCTAGCCTTGATTTCTACCTGGCCTTTTCGGTCGTCCTCTTGTTTTGTATATGTCGCCCCCTCAATGCCCTCTCGCTCTTTTGCTGCCTGCTCTCTGTTTCCTCCTGTTTCTTCCCATTCCGTATCTGCTTCTTCTGCACATGACGTTGTTTCCTTCTCTGCTCTTCTCTGTCTACAGCTTAAGTACAGATAATATTTAAGACCAATTTGGTTATACAGATTTAGAGTGTTACAAAATAAGGAATAACAAGTAGTAGTACAGAATAGATCTGCGCATAAATCTGTGAAATTTTGTTTATGTTCATAACAGTTTATCAAATCACAGATGTCAAAGGTAACAGAATTACAAGTGGCCCATGGGCCACATCGCTCACCTGAACAACAGTTTTTTGTAACATTCTATTTCGTAGCATATGCTATTTCTATTTTAAACTTCGAACCCCTTTCTGATGCCTAAGTACTGGTCCAGGGTTTATGATCGGCTTTAACAATCTAGAATCTACACTATTTGAGGATCCTTGCATAATAATTCACAGACTGTAGCATTGTAGTTCTCGAGAAGACATTTTTTAAACATTTCTCCATATATATTTCTATATTAAACTTTGAACCCCTCTTTGGGCCCCAGTATTAGTCCGGTGGTCACAAATTTTCCATATATCATTCCATGTCCCTAGTATTAGTCCCGGGGCCACTATTTTAAAGCTTTTGAATCTACGTTATCCAAGGTTGCATGCATAGTAGTCTCACAAATAGTAGCATTGTAGTTCTCGAGAAGAAGATTTTCAAACATTTTTCCAATTTACTTCTAGAGTTAACTTTAAATCCCTCTTGGTGCCCAAGTATTAGTCCGGAGGTCACGATTTTACCAAGTTAAAATCTACAATAACCACGGATGCTTGCACAGTAATATCCCAAACTAAAGTTCTTAAGAAGATGATTTTTAAACATTTTCTTATATATGTTAAACTTTGAACCCCTTCTGGGGCCCCAGTTTTTGTCCGGGGGGTCAAGATTTTTACAATTTAGAATCTTCACTATATAAACAAGCTTTTTTGTAAATATTGGCGTTTCTAGTGCAGTGGTTCTTGAGAAGAATATTTTAAACATGTTTCCTATGGAATTAAATGTTATACTTTGAATCCCGCCTAGGCAGTTTTGATCCGGGGGTCAGGATTTTTACGATTTAAAATCTTTACGATATATGCAAGCTTTTAAGTAAATATTGGCATTTCTGGTGCAGTCGTTCTTGAGAAAAAGACTTTAAAACATTTTTCTTACATATTCCTATGTTAAACTTTGAACCCTGCCTGAGGCCCAAGTTTTGGTCCGGCGGGTCACAATTCTTATTATTAAGAATTTTCACTATATATACAAGCTTTTGTATAAATATTGGCATTTCTGGTGCAGTGGTTCTAGAGAAGAAGATTTTAAAGACACACACCCTATACTCACTGCTTCACAATTATCTCCCTTTAAGAAAGAGTTTAGCCCTTTATTTTAACAAATTAGAATTTCCATCCCAGGATGCTTTGTACCAAGTTTGGTTAAATTTAGCCCAGTTGGTTTTAAAGAAGAAGTCAAAAATTCGAAAAGTTTACGGACGGACAGACGGACGACGGACAACGGGTGATTAGAAAAACTCACTTGAACCTTCGGTTCAGGTGAGCTAAAAACTGGTTCTTTTGAGAATGTGTGAATTTACTAGGGATAGCAATCGCTAACCGATTAACCGATTACTCGGTCGGAACGATGGTAACCGGTTACAAAATCAGTAATCGGTTAGTCGTATAAAATAAAAAAAAATGTAGATTTAAAAGCAATTTTAAAAATAAATTTTAATTTTTGTCTTTCAAGACAATTATTTATTCTTATTTTATATAAGTGAAATTGGAGACCGTTAAATCAAGACCCAAGTGCTGAGCCCTGGGAGAGAAATTGGTCAGTAGGTGCTAAAGTAGCATGGTCACGATTTTGGTCAAATATTATTTTTCCGATTTTAATATTTACAATGCTTCAGTAAGCTATTATTGATAGGCAACCATAATTTGAGTGTCATTCGTTGAGTTATAAGCGAGTTACAGAGCTTACAATTCTTTGCTATGTAAACAATCCTTTTGTTTACATTTTGAATGTTAAAGTAAAAATTCCAATTTTAGACCTAAAATGAATGTGTTAAACATAAAAAAAAGATGGCAATCGATTGCAGTATCACCTTTCTGATTTTATTAAAGGTGCTTTGTAATAATTTGTGTATTATTTAAGTTAAAGAAACCCGTGTGTCTATCATACACATGTGTTTTGTTTGTTTATAGTTTTGCCGCAAACTAAATATCATGAGTCGCTATCTAAGTTTTACAGTTAATTATACAAAAGTTAAGCTATAAAAGCCGTTTTTAAGGCTGCTTTAGCTATGATGGAAACCTGACCCAAACTTTTTCAGTGTGATGATCTACATAAGTAAGACACCTTCTGCAAATTATACTATTGAATTCAAACCCACTTGCATTGAAAATAATTTTCAATCAATTTTTTACTGACCGACCCGGTCTGTTAATGTCCCCGTTTTTTAAAAATATTCATTATCACCTGATCACGTGATGTCGCAAGCTATTCAGTATGTAAACAAAGAGTCTACTCGAAAGCGTGATCCGCATGTTGATAGCAGGTTCACACATTCGTTGACAAAAGAAAAAGAAGACAGAGATACTAATGTTTTGAGTCGAGAGGCCCCCGAAAGTTGTAATACTGGCGTTCTGTTTCATTTATTCTCTGATCAAGTATGAATTAAAATGGGGTCTATAGGTTTTGTTGGTAAGATTCTTTTCTAACTAAAGTTTTGAAGTAATTTTTTTGTCAACGTCAAAAAAGTATTTTTACTATCTAATTTTGTAAAAAAAAAATCTTGCTCTCAATTCTTTTGTTCCTCTTTTTTTCCTCTCTTGATCCTCTTGATTACTTATCCTGCAGTCATGAGCAGATTTTACTTTACGTTAATCGTTTATAAATATGTATAGTAAAATTACATACAATTCAATAAATACCAAAGAATAACCTTGCGCATTCCTCACACTGTTTTCTTTTATAATGATCATTATACTGATAAAGTTTGGGTTGCGATTCCAACATAGCAAACACAGCGTTAAAACAGCATATACCGTATATCCGGTTATTTTCGCGATTATCTAATTTTCGCTTTTTTCACGGTCACTTTTGCATCGCAAAATATTTAATACGCAGAAATTTTATCCGGTATTGAATAAGAAATAAGAAACTTTTAAAATCGCAAAAAAATGAATGTCGCAATATTAAAAAAGTAAGACATTTTCCCATTTTCGCAAATTTTGTGACATGCGAAAAAGACCCAGATATACGGTATAGCTTTAAATTAGAGAAACACGGGTTCTCGTGATTTTGCAAATAAAGATTAGAACTAATTTATGATTTTTTTTAAAATTCTGAATGTTGAAAACAAAATGTTCTTGGGGGTTTTTTTCTAGGAAGATGTTTTATGCACTTTTGAGTGCGCTTCTGTATCTACACACTTTGTTCATTTCTTGTATAAGCTAATTATGTTGGGTTGAGTGTAACAAAATAGAACATTAAAGATATTATATAATTATGTATCGTTTAGAAAGCAACACTGCATTAAGTAGTGATGCATTCTGATTGTACTGGAGCATAATGTTTGCTTAGAATGCACCACTGCTTTTTTAAATACATGCAAATTGTCGATTTAGAAGGTTACAGGTCATTAGGTATTGATTGGCATGACTACGATTTTCAGTTACACTTGAACTTGAATAAAATAGCAAAACCCTAATATGCCTTCTTTGACTAAACATTATGGTTGTTGTACATTTAAGACCAATAGTATCCACAGGAAACAATATAACAAGTTGGAATTGTTGATATAATTATTTTTAATTTGTATAATTTTCTAGGCAAAGGCATTTTCCTACACTTAACAATCATTTCAAAATATTCTGACTGATCCTTAAGTTGGCGACCATGGGCCCCTTATTAGTTTAATAGATTTGTCTGCAATTTACTTGGATAGATTTATTATCCTCGGAAACTACGTTGCAATGTATGGCGAAATTTAATTCGATTGTTCGTTATGCATTGCATATTTTTTTTTGCTTAAAGATGACGTTTATTAGAATGAGGAAGGATTCCACTGATGATTATTTAAATCCATCTATGTATGTTACAGAGATTTGATTGTTTTATTGTTATAATGTGTTATTTTTCACTTTTTAAAAATAGATCAATGACAATCAGAACAAGAGGTCCATGGGCCACACATCGCTCACCTGAAAAAGTTCTTGTATTATTCTATTTCTAAAGGGTTTATTATGAATTGAACTCTCAAAAAATATTGTAAAACTCTATATCTCAATATTTTGCCATACATTAAACAATACATAAAAAAGGTTTGTTTGTTTTTTGTTTTTTTTTTCGGGGGGGGGGGGGGGGCATCATATCATAAGATCCAAGATGCTTCAACTGACCAATCTTAATATTCTCTTTTAAGTAGAATCATTGGAAGTACCTACGTAGATTGCTCATTACCTGACTGTGTGTTATGACCTTAACCAATCTCCATCGAGGCTACATATATATGGTTGATATAATTTTAAAGTATATTTTACCTACGGGTAAATAACAGGACACGTTTATAAAAGATCTAAATCAAAGCGTGCAAAAATATTTCTCAAAAAAATTTCTATTTTCTAAGTTTTTCTTCCTTTTGCAAAGTTTTTAATTAGATAAACGAATTGATTTCTTCTACTCACTTGTTCATTTAATTCATTTTCAGTATAAACATGTAATCTTGAAAGCACGTAAATAAATTTATTCCCGTTAAATTCAGAATTGACACCTTATTTTTTATTTAAGTTTTATTAAATAAAACTAGGATTACTTCATACTGTGAAAGCCTCAGTTTCAAAATAATCAATGCTTTTACAGAATCATGTCGTTTTAATAAAAAACATTTTGTTTTATTTTATTAGCATAGCATAAAGTTTTATGAAATTCAGTTTGTAAAATAAAAAAAGATTATGATAACAAGAAAAATTTTCCATATGAAAAAACACACACATGCACAAGTTTCAAAGGGAAATTATATTCTTATCCATTTAATCATATTTACGGATTCAACTTCAAACTATGAACTTAGGGGGATAGGGGAAATGAATTAAGCCATTTTTGTCTCCTTCCATAGGTCAATTTAATATTTGAGAAGAGATGAGCATTTATTACCATTTCTCACGAGTTGTCAATGTACTTTTAGATATAGCGAATTTTTACCACGAACTGTCCACTATAAACATGACCTGAATAGAAAAAAGGGGAAATTTACTATATAGTAGGCTCTCCGCATGGGGTAATCTGGCTATAAAAAGGGGGATATCCAACTACATGTGTACATGTATATAGCCAGCTTTCCGGGGGAAACTGCAATATAGCCATTTTTCCGGGGAAAGATGGCTAGGTGGAAAAGGAACTATCCTACACCGGTTCTCAAGGTTTTGGCTTGGTATCATTCATTTTTTTAGTAAAAAATATTTAATAACCGCTTTTCATATTAATATTTAGTGCTACTAAATGAATACATTATTTCTATTTTTTCTTCATATTTTCATTTGTTACCATATTTTATGTTAATTTTTCTGTTAAATTTTATCGCTCTTTTACTTGTTCTCAGGTGTTTTGTAAGATGTTCATCAGTTACTTTGTCCTCTTTGATTTGTATACGTTCAACAGGGGGTATGACGAATATCTTCACAGACAGACATAAGGAACATCTTTACAGATGGACATAAGGAATATCAAAAATAACAAATCGAAACCATTTGGCCAATTCACATATACTATATAAACTCACGCCGTGTGTATTTCTTCAGTATGCCATACACCTCTCTGTTATTTTGTCGATTCACGTAGTCAATAGGAAGGCGCTGACTCTGGTCGCGCACCGTCGGGGATACGCCCTTCTGGAGCAGCAGCCTCACTATGGTGGCCAGGAGCTTTCCCTGAGGACAGTGGGACATCTTAAAGAGGGTGTGGAAAGGGGAATCCCCTCTACCGTCCACATATTCCATCGTCGCAGGCCTTTGAGTGGCTGGCATGTTTTGTAATAATGCAATGTCTCCTGTATAAAAATATTGAATAAAAATTGCAAGAAAATGTTCTTAAATTGCATGAGTTTTGATCACTCAAATAAAATTTTAAAATTTATTTTCTGATAAATATTCATTTAACAATGAACACATCGTATTAAAGAAATAAATAAATAAAGGCAAATGATCTTAAGAGAGATATTTTAGTACAAGGAATGTTGTTAAGACCCTTTTTTTCTATCGGTCTAGTCAGAGGCGACCTATTATCAATAAAAAATAACAATGACACAGAACTTGAAAAATCCAACAATTTGTTAAGGTAATCGCAGTTTAACTTAAATTAAATGCATTCAAAACGAAAATCTGTTGCACACTGATTTGACTTTATATATGTAATTAGTGAATATAAGTAGGACATGACATCAGTGTAGATATCATAGCTCTTTCTTCTTTAAGTATAATACCATGCTTCTTGGAAAGTGTTTCTCCTATTGTGGACATAAAAAGTTCGCACACTGTGATCGTAATGTCTTATATGTCTTTATGCATGTTATGACACCGCCCATGTTTTCACTTTCAACGCCAATTCATTTATCACAAAGATTTAATTTATGCAAACTTTACCGAGACTTAAATTCACCAATGGAAACCAACATAAAAACTTAAACGATGTAAGGTGGCTCGACACACCAATATATTATTGTAAACGGTACTTTATTTTAAAGAATTGTGGAAAAGTGCACAAATGTCGACAATTTAATCGTTAAGATTTTATTAAATTAAGACAAGAAATTCAGGGAAAATACAGAGACCGGTATATGTTTGTCTAATTTCTAATTAAATAGATCTTTGTTTAGGATTTGTGCAGTGATTTTATTATTTATCTTACTATTTCGTGTTACCTAGTATCGAATTTGTTTGTGAATTTTAATTGTATGCTCTTGCACCAAGCCGATTTCTTATAACTTTTACATTCATTGAATACCCTGTCCTTGTGACGTCACCAGGTGGCGTATTTAAACGAAAGTTCATTCATGCAAAAGTCAACAATATAATTTCCATTCGTAAAACGCGATCTGACTAAATTACTCTCAAGTAATAACAAATATCTACAGACCAATCAGCGCGCGAGGCTATAATAAACACATCAACATTGCAATTGGGAAGCATTTTTTTCTCAGCGAAGTAGGAACAAACAATATTTACACAGAGAGCAAGATAACATTACCTTACCTGTCAGTACACAAAATCTAACGGCAGCAGAAAAGGGTGTGTCGTCCTCCGATGCCCGGAACCTCAGTAAGGTTCCTAGGTCTCCCCTCTGTGTGATGAGGAACAGCACTAGAGGGCTGATCCACTCACTAAGAGAAGAAGGATCCTCATGGCTCTCTAGGTATTGGAACAGTGTGCTGTAAGTGATTCCCTGAAAATCCACATCTCTCGCCACCCCCCTGGGGGTCATTTGCACTAAGAACAGTAAAAGCAACTGCATTATTGATCAGTTTAAACAAATTTGACTCTGATATGTTAATATTCCGACTTGACTGAAATTGAAGGCAACAAAAAAAGAAGAAGATATCTTTACATGTCAAGCCAATGAAATACAAGATACGAGAAATATTGCATATCTTAACGGATATACCATCAACAACAGCAGAACCATTAATAAACTGGAAGTCTATGCCCAGCACCAGGACTCTGATGGCCGCCCATTCTCCCCGGGCACTCAGTCTAGTCAGGACCTCCGGCCACGCCTCACTGCTAACTTTGCTCAGACCTTTGTAACTTTCCTCCAACTCCTGCTTCTCTGTAATGTAATGCTGGTAAATCATTACACCGTTTCCTCAATATAATGAGACTCTTGATTTAAAAAATCTTTTTTTGACCTGCATTACACTACTTATTTTTAGTTTTTTATTTATGACAGTTGATAATGGTTTATATTAGTAAATTAATATTTTAGTAAATCTGTCCAAATTGAAGGCACATAAAATTGTCTGCACTTGATAAACATAAAAATAAAAAAAAAAACTATGGATTTTACATGGCAATAATAACTTGCGAACTACCTGGTATATGTTTATATGGAATATAAAATACAATTTATATTTTCAAAGCCTCAACAGACACAAAGAAACCTGTGATATTTGAAAAGGATGCAACAGCTTCCACAAGAATGTTGCATTTCTCTGAAGCGGTGCCATCTCCTTTTTGATAACCCTCCAAAAAGGCACTGAAAGATTCTCTGAACAGCCTTTTCTGTCGTAAAACTTGGCCCCTTCTCCAGTGTCCCTGAAAATAACAGTATACGTCAAAACCCCACAAACCATAAATATTCCTTTGCACTAAATATGCTTTATAGAACTCAATTGAGTTAACAAACCTTTATCCATGTTGGGTCACACCTGACTGCTTCATCGCCATCTAACAGGGCCTCTGTTACACTGTTTAGGAAGGAGTGAACAATGGATCGGTCAGTTAGTACTATTGCTGCTTCGCGTGTCAAATTCTTATAACCTTTTACCATAGTTACAGCTTGGTTATAGAAAATCAAGGCTTCCTCATATTCTCTGTTATTAAATGCTATGTTTCCTTTTTCCTTTATTTCATTGAATTTGACCTTCACATGGCTATCTGAAATAGAAAGTATCATGCCTTCAAAGCGTTATCTTGTAAAATGTTAATTACCATTTTTCCAAGTCAGAAAATTTGAAACCACAACACTATATTTTATATTAATTGCATTCAGACAAATCTTCCTTCTTTCAGTTCTGATAGAAATCAGTTACTGTTCAAGGCCTCCTGTGCCATCTGTTTCTTTTGATGGAAGACCTGGCTCTGCATGAACACGACTGCTGGTAGAGATAGAACTTATACAAAGGTTAGAATCAAATAACATATTTGATCTTCAAAGGTGTTGCTTAACCTTGCATAGAGACGTGAAGCTTATGTAGGGTGATTTCATCATGCAGTTGGCAATCTTTGACTTTAATTTTTCATCACGTGTCTGCTATGGTCCGAATATAAATACATGTATGAGGTCAAGGGGCCACATCGCTCACATAAACAACAATAGCCTTTACTCTGATCAAAGCAGCTTTATGATGTCAAATACAAAATAAATTTTATTAGATTATATCTTGTTCAATTTTTTGTTTGATTTTTCTCCAAATATTTTTTGCAATTGAACATTATTTTGCTGTTCCTGTGATAACTGTATCACCAATCAACATTCAAAACTATATCATGATGCTTTAATACATTATAAAATTACTGTTTGTAAAATTGCAGTTCTTGAAACGAATATTTTTTCCAATTTATTTTGAATATACTTCTACAAGATTTTTAATCCTCTCCAGAGACCCCCCTATTAGTTTGGGGGTCATGGTTTAAACAATTTAAAATTCAAACAATATTCCGATATTAAAATTGAGCCCCTCCTTTAGGCCACATTAATGGTCCAGAGGTCACCGGTTTGAACAATTAAGATTCTACATTTTGTCAGGATGATTTCATACATGTACCAGTATATATAGTTACTTTAAAAAGTGTAGCGTTGCAGATTTTAAGAAGATTTTAAACAATTTTTACATATATACCTATATAGATCTCAAACTTAAATGAATTTAATTTTGTTACTAAAGTTTTTTTTTTTAATCAAGCCCCTATTCGGCTTTATTTTTAACTATTAAAGTTATACTCTTTCCTTGGAATAATTACATGTATGAAATTAAAAGGACCCAAATAAACCTGTGTTAACTTGTTACTTTTTCCCCATAAAAAATATCCCGCGCATTTTCAACTGAAATCAATTTTAAGGAGTTCTTAAAACATTTCTTTCCATCATTTGCTATGGTATAGATTCATAATCGTTTTCCATAAATGAACTATAAAATAAAAGCTGATTGGGAATCTATGCCAATTGAAAGAAGTATATTTTTTCAGGCACCTGAATTTGACAAATACTATAACGAAAGAAATAACGTTGCCAATTTATGTTAAATATGTTTGTTTAATATTTATATCATAACTTACGTCTCTAAATGAATGTAAAATTTTGGCTGAATTAACTTCAGCGTAAAGATGTGCCCTTCTATAAAACCAAGCTATCCACGCTAGTCCCGTATTGACGTCGGCCCAGAGGAAAGTATGGGCGTACGAGCTTTTTAAGAAAGGAACTCCAGGTATGCTTCACATATATAATGGAAAGAAAGATGTACAACTTATAAACACTTTCATGTTTGCCTGTACTTGACTTGTACAAGCTACTGTACAAGTGGTTATTTACGCGTGCAGGAAAACACTAATTACGCGGTAAGATTAAAACTACGTAAACTACCCCCGCGCGTATGATAAAAAAAATCAAAACTTTAAAGTGGTAAATTACGCATCCGCGTATTTAATACCCACGCGTATTGTTTGACTATAGAAAACGCGTACTTAACCACCAGTGTAAATATAACCACATTTACAGTAATAGATTTAGAAAAATCTCTTCTTCAAACAAACTATAGGGCATGTGATGTACTATATTCTGCAAGGAGCTCCTACAATTTGTAAAATTTCAGAGCTTCTTGGAGAACATTTCATTTCATGCAACACAGTTTTTCGCTTGAATCATACATAAATGTTACTCAGAATCATAAAGTAGCGCAAATAAACTCTTCTTCCCTTAAGCTTTGTCTAGCAGACAATAAAATAATTATCAAAATGATAATATAACAAAGCCGGCTCTCTATCTTACAATTTTAATGGGAGCAAATCAAGGGTTGACTTTTAGAAGAGTCATCTTTTTATATATATTTTTTTCATTAAGAGCAGTGTGTGTGTGTGTGTGTGTGTGTGTGTGTGTGTGTGAAAGGAAATAATAGACTTATATTTTTCTATATAGCTATTGATTTAATTTTCTCCTTGATATACAAAATCAATAAAGAACAGTAGGCCAATTGTTCTTTACCAATTAAAGGTCTTTCACGTTATCATCTTTACGCTAAAAGCAGTTTTTATTAAATAAAATGCTTTTCCTTTGTTACTTTGAGGAAAAATGAAATATATAAAGGTTTTTTATTTTTACCTTGACCTTTGATATGTATGTCAGTTCAATCTGCCAAAATAGATGCTTTCATCCCAAGTTGTCCAATGTTTCTACATTTATATCAATTTAAGAAACTTTAGGGGCAATAACTGCTAAAAGGGGACCTCAGACCCTTTTGTTTTGATAAAATGAAAGAAAATCCTTCAAGTGAACTTAAGACATTGGTAAAAGTTTCAAGTCTCTATCTTTTATGGTTTCAGAGAAGTAGCGATAACAACACAAATGGGCAATAACTGTGTAAGTTCTTGAACTCATTTGATGCCAGAACTTTTAATGATCAATTAAATAAATCGATTTTTAAAATCTAAATATAAAAAGTTGTCCCGAGAAAAATAGGAAAAAAGAATAAAAAACATAAAGAAATCATCGGAGGATGAACGACTTAAAAATGTGTATCATTACACATCTCACTTTTCTTAAATGCTTCTTTTAAGAATTAGTTACTGCAATTTATTTCTTACCTTTCATTTACTATATATTGGCAAATGGTAAATCTATATTTTGGCTTTTTTTTAAAGAATAAAAAAAAATAAAAACGAAATTAGTGCAGAAACTAGAAACGTTGCAAATTCCCTGCAATTTTATGAATTCGAAACAGACATGTATATGATATGCAATTTATTTAAGATAAAAGAAGACGTGGGGTTGCCTAACATCTCGTCCAATTTAACTCATTTAAACTCTTCAAAATTATCAATCTCACCTTTCAAATATCCTTAAAAATCTTGGATTCTCCCATGTTTACTTACAATGTTTTGTTGCTATTTCAATTTTAAACGTTTTCTCCCTTTCCTCTGCAGATATTTGAGCAAATTTCGATCCTGCAATTTTGTTCTGCTCCAGACACAACAATGTGACGTCAATATTCAAAGGGCACTTACTCTAATTTTAAAGAATTTCAAAGGGCAACTACTCCAAATTTTTAAGAATTTCCGGCATTCGGTTTCTGTGTTAAATAATATGAAATGTCGAAATGAGTAGGCGAGGCGTCGGCCATATTGCCTAATATTAATTCTCACCGAACCTACATAGAGATATATATGAGGCAATCACGTGGCATCACGTGGCATGTTTAAACCAATGAAAGTGTAACATTTCAGTAAGAGGGAAAACAAGTAATAGTATTGTGGGTCATCTCTCCACTTTTTTGTTATTTGAAATCGGTTTGTTTTCCATCAGACTTGATTTAGACTATGAGAAAAATATGGAGCAAAGACCCACTATATGAAAGAAAAGGCATTGAAGTTCTAAAACTTGACACAACTTGGAGGTTTCGATACGCATACGCTAGTTTAAATCAACATATTCCAAGTATTGAACATATTTACAGGTTTCGTTGATGTTAAAAATTTTATAGTATCTTAACCGTCATTGCATAGGCATTTTACACGCCTTATCCACCCATCTTCTTTCAATAATTTTAATTCGAAAGTTTTTCGAACAAACTTACGATCCGGTGGTCCATTCCAAAATAGGCGTCTGACGAAATTCATATTTGCGAGTTCCACCACTTACTCAGATCAAACTAAGAACGTGTTTTATACAGCCACACACGTTTGGTTCTTTGATTGTTCATCAAACTGCAACAACACTGTGAAATTGATACATACATTCAAATCAAATAAAAAACAGAGAACACAGGCAAAAAGAGGCAGTACACAAACATTTAATCAAATAAAGGTATATACATGTGTCTATATATACACTGTATATACGGCGCATCTGATTCAATATTTTCTATAAAAAAGAAATTATTGGGTACAAATACGAGTGTATCTCAACATTAAACTTTTCACCGAGTATGGATTTTAAAAAAATGCAAACTGTCGTGATTTTTTTTACCTACATGAATCAATTAAACGAGACATGACTATGTTGAATTTTCAGTTGATACGGGAAGTGTTCCTACCAGAAAGTTGGTGGAATTTAGTGTTCTAAAACAGTGAAGCACGGTTCCTGGGCAGCACCTGGTCCTCCCTTTAGCCATTTATCGCATATCTAAGGAAGAATATGCAGATTTAGTAGTGATTTTTATTAATAACAGGTGTAACGCGCCGTTTTGGTTGAATCGATTGTAAGCTTAGATGCTGAAGGACCGATAAAAAAAACCGGGGGGGGGGGGGGGGATCACAAACTAATTTAACCGATAAGTTTCAAGCAAAAGTTCCAGCCGATGTGGCACTTTAAACAAGTATTCCTTTTAAAGGAATGATCGGCATGTAATATCATTGGTCAGCTCTATTAATGTACATGTAATACGAAAGCATTACCCTAGAAACTATATATAGCACCGTTGTTTGATTTCCTTCGGCTCGGTGAATATTGTACTTCTCGGGTAGCATCATCATCGTATTAACCGAAAAAACCCATCAATAATTGAATAATATTGACCCGGGTTGAAAAATGACCCGGAGGTCACTTTTCAATGTTGAATATTGACCTGAGGGTCATTTTTCAACGGTAAAAATTGAAACAAAAAGTCGTGAAATTTATACCCGGTGTCATTTTTCAACAGATTGAAAAAGATTTTTCTAAACTATGTTGACCTCAACTCGTTAAAAATTGACCTCATTAAAAATTGACTCCAGCTTCAGAGCTAGGTTTGAACTGGAACTGAAACTTGGTCTAAACGGTTTAAATGTACATTTAAATGTATATACTTAAAAGTTTCAGTTTTAAAATGTTCATGTTTTCATACAGTCCGATACATATGCGGAGTTTACTGATTTGACTTAGGTTGATTTGTCCGATACAATTATTTAATGTTAAGACTGAAAACTCGGTATCCTGTCATTATACTATATAAATATTTTTGATGTAGAATTGATTACCATTCCTTCGTGGGACACACTTTAAAGGTGACCAAGGACAGGTTGCTAATCTTTACTGTCAGAAATTCGGTAGCTAAAAGAAATTTTTTTTTAAATGAACTAGAACAAAATACAAATAAATGTCTTTTTTCAAAAAACTGATATCAACCCTTACTCTCTCCCTTTGTCGGGATAAAATGATTGTCCCTTTATGATGAATATGTCCAACAAATACTGGTCGTTAACGTTATACTTTTCAGGCAAATCGACCTAGCGTAATTCTGAGAAGCATGATATTTCCCTGACAACATAATAAATGAACGGTTGTCATATTTTTTTTATCTGACAAGTCGTCAACAGTTTTTATTCAATTTATTCGACTTAACCATAATGTTTTGTAAGCTTGACAGATAAACTGTTTTCGAAGCACCAGCCAAATGTCTGCATATACATAGTTCTTAAAAGATTTCAATTGATCTGTATTATTTTTGAGTTTTCGGTTTCATTAACTACGTGTAGATTTGAAACTCTGAAAAATCTATGAGGAGGTCTACCACCTACTCCGACCACATCGCAAGATCCTTTATTTTCATGTACGATTTTTTAATTAAAAAAATGCAATTTCATTGATGAAAAGGATTATGGTTAATAAACTTCTGTTAAGTTTTTGTGATCAAAGCTATTTAGAAACTATAAAAGCAAAATTAAGTTATTGTCATCCTGTACAAAAATTAGTTTGCAAATTTGCTATCCATTATGGAGGTTGGATGGTCAGCAAATAAACCATCAGATCTACATTAAACTTTTAAATATAATATTTTTGGACATAAACTACATGTACATGTATAATTTACTAAAGAAAAAATCCAAATATTTTAGTTTTAAAATTTGAATATTTTCCTATATCTTTAAACAGAGCTCTTCGTTTAAAGGAGATAAATAAAGCTTTAAAATGGCCACGACCATCCAACCCTCTTAAACGGAATTACTTATGCCTAGAAAAATTAACAATATTATTTAATCATGTTCATCATATTTAGTAAGTTATATCCTGATTTATATTAATACTAGTAGCACATTTTCACAGCATATATGCAGCAAATACTGAAAATTATTAGTGTTGAAGTTAAATATAGTTACTTCAGCATTGTTCAGGAATGAGCATGCATGAAAAATGTACATGCACCATGTCTCAAATTTCTAACATTTCCGAAATACTAAATTACAACTGTAAGGGGAAAGGAATTAAGGAATTTAAAAAAAAAATGATTGCTGATTTTTTATTCTCTTAACAGAACTTCTCTGAAGAAAATACTGTTAGCGTATCGTCATAATGTAAATTTGTAATTTATACTACGTGGGTGTAAATACAAAATTTAGATAATCACAGCTTTAATATACTGAGTGGGTGCAAGAACAAAAATCACAATTATGTTATTGTTAATTTTGTGTTTACATCCACCCAGAACAATATCACAATTTCAATTTACTGGGTGGGTGTAAAATCAAAATTAAACGATATAAAGTATTGTATTTGGTTTTTTTTATTTATTATTTATAATTATTTGTACACCTATCCAGCAAATATAACAAAAACTCTGGTTCACTGAATCGAATAGTTTATCGCGTAACCATATATACCAATACATGTATTCTTGTTAAAAACATATTTTTGAAATAAAATACATGTTTTTCACCCCTGATATGAACAAAGACACGCACCATCATTACACTTTATTTCACCCTTTGTTGCACCTTTTTTTGGATTTCGGAATACTTCGGATTTTTTTTTTCGTTTGTTCTTTTTCTTTTAATCCACGTATATCTGCAGTTTGGACTTTGACGTTATGACATGGACATTTGTTTTACAGAAGACGAGCGTCAAAAATACGCGGGTTTGGATATTGGAAAACTAGAATAAAGCTGGATAAAGTTTTTCACATGAAAATATAAACGAGTTATATGTATCTATCAAAAATATGATCAAAACAACAGTACATGGCAAAATCTGTATCACACTCAAATCAAACCTCGACCAATATTAGCCCTATGGGTTTTGGGCTGATATTGGAGTCTCGGGTTGATTATGGGGTGCATGCATGGTACAAACTTTGCCATGTATTATTTTCTATGAATTAAGCTCCTCCTAGGAAAATAACTGACCAATCTTGACTTAATTTTGCAGAGGAAGGATTTATTACCCCCTTTGTCCCAAAAGGCTATAGATTTTAAGTTAAAACCTTTAGAATTGAAGATCTTAAATGTAATTATTAGGGATGTCAATTTTACTCGGTTAGCTTAGTCGATTAATCGGAGGCTTTAGTCGAGCGATAGTCGAGTACTCGATGATTTATTTAATAGTGTGTGTCCTTTTCAAATCAAATAATGCTACTGCCACATACATCTTAATATCTAAAACTAAAAAAATTGAAAAACTTATCATGATAATATACACTTAATGTATTTGATTTAAAATAAATTGAAAAGTATTTTATTAAAATGTTCCGGCTTTTCCTTTTTTGCTTCTAAAGCTTACACATAATTGAGCTCCATATCATCTTAGGCAAATCAAATGTGACCTGTTCAATGTTAGTTAAATAATTGTCCGTGTCTAATCAATTATCAAAGATTAATGATTATATAAACAAACGCCTTGAGATAATTATTGATATGATCGAATTGTTGATTATGCAAATATCTAATCCAATAAACAACTGAGTAGAAGAAAGACAGATTTTTCACAAGTACATGTCTGCCTAAGTAAATCAGAAGAGATCAATTATTAGCCGCTTCAAAAATACACCAGGGTCACCGATTTAAAAGAGTGTAATTAACGGATCAACCATGCCGAGAAAAGAAAACTTTTTTTTTTACATTCGTAGCCAAGAAACTGCCGCGTTAAGAAAAAATAAATAATATTTTTAAATTCTATTCGCTTTATTACGAGTAATTGACTAAGAAAATTTTAGTCGATGATCGGTGTGACCGAGCGATAGTCGAGTACTCGAGTACTCGTTGACATCCCTAGTAATTATATATATCTACTCCTAAATATCAAACAGGAGACCGGGAGCATTTATGAGAAACTGATAGTGAAATTGAAAGAAAAAATATTAAAAAAAAATACTTGAGGTATCAATTTGAAACACAAATTACTCATATAATTCAAATCGCTCAAAACTAAAGTTTAAAAAAGAAGTCAAATTCGGAAGTGACGGGGGATTATCTTAAATCCCTACGAAACATCTACTACAAAGGTTCTTTATACGTAAAAATTCAAGTTTTAAAAACTGTGAAAACACACTCAGATCAGAAGATCTGACGCACGGAAAGGAAAAAAAAATACTAGTAGTGGTTTATATTTCTTTTTTTTTTCTGAGATGAAGTTTAAATGATGTTTTAAAGGAAGTGTTTTTAAATTCTATTGAACCATATTAAAACGTAAAAAAAAAAATTCGTCTATTTTAAGATAAATTAAAAGACTTAAGTTATTACGAGGATTGGACGCGGGTCACCTAATGAGAAACCATTAATCAAGTCACCGAGACCGTCGCTGGGAAATGTTAAGGACAAAAATCAAGCATATGCATTAATCAATTTTAATCCAAAATACATATTCTGCATTAAATATCAAACCTTTATAATCTTACAAATATTAAAGACTAAAATAAATCAATCGCTCCCGGTGACGACAAGATGTAACGACGAACGCTCTGATGTATTAAATCCGTCCGTAAAGATAACAGTAACATTATGTAACTCTAAAAAACCCCTGAAGCATTGAAGATAAATCGAAGATATTTTGATTATTGTTCTCGAGTATTTACAACTTGGTTCAATTCAATGTAAATTCATACGAAACAAGAATTAACAAAAATGATGAATCATTTGATTGCGAATTTCGCACATATGCGCATAATTACATTCGTAAGTCCAGAATATTGAATTAATAATTCTTATCAAATCTTAGATATGAACAAAGAATATTTCTTGCCCACTCTGATTAAACCATCTCATAAATGTCTTTTTTATCTACTTAGAGGTGATATATACTCTCGAATGATCAGGCACGTAGCATCGTTTTTGAAAGTGTGTGTGGGGGGGGGGGG
>WFKH01011801.1:7421642-7466787 GCA_016163765.1 Magallana hongkongensis
ATCATCTTGCCTTGATGAAAATTGGTTAAGGTCTTAACACACTATTACGTCATGAGCAATCCTTCAGGTTTTTTTAAAGATTCTCTAAAACAAAGGTTTTGCCACAAAATTGCACAAACCGACAGACGGACTGATAGATTTATACAAAAATTCGCAAAACATTTTTCATTTACAAATTTAGAACACGTGGTTATGCATATGAGTGAATACTAGTATCTTGTCAAACCAGGTAATTTATCAAATAATTACCAAAATTAAGTTCTATGTATTTCATGATACGTATGTTCAATTTTCAGCATTGTCTTTAAAAAAATAATAAAACAGCAAAACGAAAACAACTTGTACAGATGGATACAGGTATACGCGACCTGGGGGTGTTAAACATTGATTTTAATCCTTACTGGGTTTCCATTGATATTTTTATAAAATCTGAACCAAAAACGTGTGGGAGAAACACTTCTATGGGGAAAACACTACTATATAGTAGCTTTTCCCCCCGGGGAGAAAAGCTACTATATAGCAGGTTTTCCGGGGGGAAAAGCTACTATGGGGGAAAATTGCTATACAACACCGGTCTGATTTGGATACGGTAGCTCCGGGTTCGATCCGGTCTGTCGCCATCGCGGTAACATTGTAACCTTGGGCAGCTCTGTTTGTGCACTCTCTCCACCCAGGGGTTAGAATGGGTACCTGGCACGTAAAATGAGCTGGCTATGTGAATGAAAAAGCATTAGCGCAGTAACTTGGCAGCTCTGCTTGTGTGCTCCCCAGGGAGTTGTGTATAGGTTTCGCCAGGGGTTAGTATGTAGAAGTTGTGCGAGGCAATTTAGTTTGCGAGCAAAACTATAAACCCTTACGTTTAAATAGATCCAAGATGGCGGTGATGTGTGCACAAATTCATGAGTACTTCTTTGGACGCATGTTTTCTCTGGTGACTAATCACAAACCCTTACTGCTTATTCTTAGCAGAATTCAAAAATGTAACGATATACGTTGATCCTTGCTGCTTATTAGTGATATTCAGTATAATTAAATCCTCTAAACAATATGGGAACCGTGTATCCCTGTTTCGGTTGTCAATTCAGAAGGAGAGGAGACTGAAGGAGTAATTTCCCCAGATCTAGACTTACCATGCAGTTTCCAATCAAGAGACAGCCACACTTACAAGAATGAAATCAATTATGTCAAGGGTTTTTGATACAGATCTTTAGACCTTCTTTGACAGGAGGAATGAGCTTACAATGGAACAGGATGTGCGTAATTTAAATACCATTCGACAAAAAACAACCCGTACGTTATGCTGTTTGAACACGTTCAATTCAGGCCAAGTTCCCATAATAAAATTCTTTTATTTGTAGTATATTAACAAATTTAAAGACACAGAACAATTTGTATATAGAGTTGCAACCCAATTTAGCTCAAATCTGTTAAACGAAATTTATATATTAACTTATTATTTAGTAATAAATTGTTGATTTACATGTTTGATCACGATAAAATACGCCATTGATGTATTTACCTTTTATAAAAATCAGGCATGCCTAGGTACAATTGGCTTGTACTTTTTGCCACCTTCACACATATAATTTTGTTAGTCTTGTTACCATAGCAACATATATCACTTTTAATAAACGATTGTCTTACAAAGCCAAACAACAGATTTAAATTTTTAAATAAAATGAAAAAATTTATTATTTTTTAAAGTTTTTAGTTTGAAAATGGCAAAAATTTTATTAACTGCCTTGTTATTTTTTAAATATGCAATAAATTGTATAAGTAATGTCAATTTTAAAACACATGGCTTAAAGTAAATTAATGCACATTCAATTATGATGCATTATCCTCCAAAACATAAAATACGCCTTGGATGTAATTTACATGATATATAAGTCATGGTTTATATCTTGTCGTTGCCTCGGTACTTTTTGCTTGTACTTTGTCACACCTTCCTATTTATATAATTTTTTTCAACTTTCATTTTAACTACAGGTAAGCTTCGACGAATGTCAAAGTCAGTACTTTATTTAATGAAATAAACAGCTGGTTCCTATTGAGAAAATGAAACTTTACATAACCTGTAATCAACATTAACTAAAAATGTTAATTTTACCTCTAAAACATTCTCGCTGATCCAGCGACCCTGTCATCATTTTTGTAATAAAAACTTACCTTATTGCATTGCATTGAGGTTACTTTCGTTTTAGATACTTTAGATACTTTAAAACGAAGATCTAATTTTAGCTTCACGAATGTTTACTAAGTAAACAATAATTTTCAAGGGAGGAGACCTATTTTGGGCAATGCCAGGAAGCTATTAGATTTTAAAATGTTCAATAAAACAATGTTCATAAAACATTTAAAGATAGGAGGTGTACAAGGTGTGGTAATGTGTGTTATATTCCGAAGTACATCGAAATATTCCGATGTTTGTGATTTTTAGCCTAGTTACCATAGCAACAGATATTAATTTTGAGATATTGTCTTGTTAGAAAGCTACAATAAAAGATTCAAACTTTTAATTTATAAACAGAAAAATGTGTTATGTTTTTAAGTTTTTGTTTTAAAAATGGCGAATATTTGATTAACTGTCTAGTAATGGCTTTTCAAAAGCAATAAATAGTATTAGTAATGTTAATTTCAAAACATATGGCTCAAAGTACACGAATGTTCATAAAATTATTATGCATTTTCCTCCAAAACACTTGCAAGATTTTCAAGGATTTGATTGAGATAAAATATGCCTTGGATGTATTTACATCTTATAAATCATGGTTTATATCATGTCGTTGCCTAGGTACTTTTGGCTTGTATTTTGTCACACCTTCCCATTTATATAATTTTTTTTAAACTTTCATTTTAACTTCAGGTAAGCTTCGACGAATGTCAAAGTCAGTACTTTATGCAATTAAATAAACATCTGGTTCATACTGAGAAACTTCACATCATCTGTACTCAACATTAACAATGAAAATGTCAATCAGTTAACCTCTAAAACAGCGACAGTGATCATCATTTTGTAACAAAACCTTACCTTGTTGCATTGCAAATAGGTAGCCTTCATTTTAGATGATGATCTAATTTTAGCTTTAAATTAGAAATTACCACAAACATAAAATGTAAAAAATCATTCTCAAGGGAAGGAACCCATTTCGAGCAATTAATAGGAAGCTATTGAGCGTACGGGTGTGTGGTAAAGTGTGGTGATATAGATTGAAAAGTACATCAAAATAAACAGATGTTTGTTATTTTTAGCCTTGTTACCATGGCAACGGATATCAATTTTAATATATATTTATATATATATTATATTTTATTATGTTAAAAAGTCACATCAACAAATTAAAACTTTTCTGTCAAAGAGTATTTATATTTAGATAAACTAAAAATATTTATTTTAAGAAGTTTTTGATTTAAAAAATGGCAAAAAGTTTGTTGACTGTCTAGGTATGTCTTTTAAAAGCAATAAATACTGTTAGTTATGTCAATTTTAAAACGCATGGCTCGATGTAAAAAAAAAATTCATGCATTTTCCTCCAAAACAATTGCAGTTTGATTAGAATATTCATTCCGCATGAAAAAATAGTGCAATAAGGAATCACACTTATCAATTGTCTGCTGAATACAAGTGATCACACCAGTTATGTATTAAAATTGTATGGAATGACCTCCCTTTAATTATTCAGCGAAATGTAAACTTCTGTTAGCATAATCACTTGCTAAACTATCCTGTATTATACCCATAATCCCCCCCCTCCCCAATTTTAGCATAAGATATCTGAATTTAGGACACAACACAGTTAACATTTTTATGGTTTTACAATAGCTTTCATTTCCACTATAAATACCTGGAGTATTCCTTTGACTTTTTTGGTTTTAAATCAGAGAGATGGGATGTATTAAGGTTATTAGATAGGGTAGGTACCTTAAAAGCTAATTAAATCTACATCCGTTTTTCACAAGCGATCATTTATGCTGGAATTCAATGCAAATTCATGAAAAAAATTATTTTCTCTACTTTACCATATGTAACAATCATTTTGAATCATTCAAATTGATTTGTTACATATGGTAAAGTAGAGAAAGTAAAAATCAGAATCTAAAATTAAAAAAATAATTAAAAAAAATTCAAAATGTCATGGTATAAAACAAAGTATTATATGACCTTTACACACAATAAAAAAGTAAGAAAGTGATACATACACCATCGTATCCTATATCGTATTGAGACCTAACCAATGAAATACCAAAATCACACATCATGAACAAAATCCTATAAAGCGCATACAAACTAAATACATAAACAATTCTTCAACACAGTTGCATTGTTTTTGTTGCATGCGGTTCAATTAACAAAAAAAATACCACTCGTGAACAAGAATGAATTAGATCAAAATATCCCAAACAAGGAAACACAATTAACTTAAATGCTTAGGTCCTATTTTGTAATTTTTTGTCCCCGGCTATAAGCAAGAAAAAGTAGAAATGAAACCAACGGATGCAATATTCTATTTAAAAATAAAGGAGAACTATTTGGGTTCCGATCATCACAGTAGCCTTTTTTCTTTTTTTCATTAATATTCTTTCTATACTCTGTGTTGTATTCATATTCAATATGTGTATTTTGACCTTGATGTAGGGAGAAGGCAACAATAGGCTGTGACTGCTTATCTCAGTGGTATTGAGTTTTCAACTCTTAGATTCTTATGAGTGACTTTTCACTGGGTTTCTACATTTTCTCTTCCCACGTCCTTTTGGTCGCCTTTCTTTAGATTCAAACAAGCCAGTTCAAAAAATGTTTACATTTTGATCCTAAAACGTACAAGATGGCCGCACATCCCCCTTAATTAAAAAATGTAGCCGATGCATGGTGCCTGGAGATCATAACTTTTTGATTGGATTTACAATGGCCCGGTTGGACCACACATTCGCCCTCCCTTGTTTACGATTTCCGAGCCTTATTCCGGTAAATAATCCCGCGGGCGTCTTTTACAGTTTATTTATACCGCAGTCCAGGGTTCCTTTCTTTCTCTGTTTTTTGTTTTTCGTCGTGAAATTTTTAATCGTATTTCAGTGCATTCATGTGCTTGTGATAACATTGCTAACAACAGCCATCTCCGCATTAAAGCAAAATAAAATCCCCGAGAAGCGAGGGGCAAGCATGTGTTAATTCTAGCAGTAAACTCCATCGTCTTTGTCCATCAACCCGGTCCAATATATGTACGACTCGATGCATACTTAACGACAATTCCCTAGAAATTGACAGAATAAATATTTCCGCAGGTATTCTTAAAATTACAGAGAGAGAGAGAGAGAGAGAGAGAGAGAGAGAGAGAGAGAAAACATGGCTATTCAGCTTAAGAAAGACAACCCCTACATTCCGTCTCAACAAATAACAGGTAGCCACTTTTTGTAAAACAGTAAAGATTTTAATGTTGAACTATTTTCTAAAAAAAACCCCACCCAAAACCCAAAAAACATATCAAGAAAAGCTCACCTCATCAACAATATGTACAACTCTGATAAAATAAGATTAATGGTATTGAATACAAAATACCAATTTATTAGAGTATATCTTGATTAAAAAGATCTTCATTTTTTTCTGCACATATTATTATGTTTAACTACCAGCCTCTTTTGTTGTTTCAGTATTTGAAACGAAATTTTAAAAAAGACTTTTTCTGTAAGTATCCTTATGTCAAAATTCACCCCCCCCCCCATTGTGTTCCCACCCTTCCCTGGGGATCATGATTTGAACAAACTTGAGTAAACACCTGAGAATGCTTTCTACTTCATCTACACCGGAGAGTGCTTTCACACAAGTTTCGGCTTTTCAAGCCTTATATTTTTTTTTATTTTAAAGCAAATATTTATATCCATTCATTTTCATGTAAGATTCAACCCCCAAATTGTAATTTCGGCCATCCTACCTCCAAGATTTATGGTTTGATGAAACTTAAATCTTCACTACTTGAGGATGCTTCCACACAAGTTACACCTTGTCTTGCCAAATGGTTTAATTTTGAGAAAAACATTTTTATGGATGTTTCTCTAGTGACTCCAATGTAAATATTAAACCCTCAGTTATGATCCTACCCTATCCCGGGGATCATGATTTGAACAAACTTGAATCTACACTAGCTGAAGATGTTTAAACACAGGTTTTAGCTTTCCTGACCAAATAGTGTCTGAGAAGAAAATTTATAAAGATTTTTTGCTTTAAATTCCTATATAAAAATTTAACACCCCATGTCGCTACACCCTACCCCGGGGATTATGATTTGAACAAACTTGAATCCATGCTTTCACACAAAATTCAGCTTTTCTTGCCAAATGTTGAAATAACCCCATCCCTCGCCCCCCCTGGAACCATAGTTTGAACAAACACAAATCTACACTACCTGAGGATGCTTTCTTAAAAGTTTCAGTTTGTCATGACGACTAGTTTTTGAGAAGATTTTAAAAATGCCATCAGATTTTCACTAAGAGTTATTCTTTTTTCTCAATCACCTCCCTCTGAAAGAGAAGGTTGCCCTTCATTTTAACAAACTTTATCTACAGATGCTTTGTGTCAAGTTGGGTTGAAATTGGCCCAGTGGTTCTGGAAAGGAAGTCAGAAATGAAAAGTTAACAGACGGACGGACAAACTAACGGACAGACGGGTACCGGACAAAAAGTGATCAGAAAAGCTCACTTGAGCTTTAAGCTCAGCTTAAAACACACAAAATTTGTGCCATAGGAAAAGTAATGTTCAATGAAATGAAATTCTAAATAATACATGTTTACTTATATTAGAAATTCACCGTTGTATCATCATTTTATTCAATATATGTTCTCATATACATCGCTAGCATTAGGTAAGTGAAACAGTTTTAATGCTTATGGCAAAGTTAGACAACTCTTCAATGTGATTGTCTATGGGGTATTTTGAAAAAAAAATTTCTTTTAAGAAGAAAATGTGTGAAATACTTTATGCGAGACCCTGTAAGCTTTGGATTATTTATCAATTTTGAATTTAAAACAAAACTTGCATTCTAGTGACCTTACTTCCTCGAGTTTTCAAGGGTAACGGATATTTACTAACAAAGAATACATATGTATATTCTGCTAAAGAAATTCATCGGATATTGTGAATTCTCTGATTTCTGGCACATTAATATGGCAACATTTTCTAGTATACTAGTAAGTTATATCTTCGAATATCAAGACTTAAATTCCGTGCACTTTGAATAAATTCCGCGCACTCTCTCTGAAAATTCAACAAACAATAAAATAATGTCAATTGGTTTGAAGTAAAATATATGTGCAGACAAATGTTGGTACGTTTCCTCCCTACACCATTTACAGATTTTTTTCGCAGTATCTATTTATTTGATTTTTAATTTTTAAATAATGTTTATAGAAAGTGTTCAAAGCATAGGAACAAATCTTTAAGAAAAATTTACGCATGAACGTAGAGAGCAATAAGGAATCAAAAATTTTCTGTTGAGTCCAAATAATAACATCAGTTATGAGCTCAAAACACATAATCAAAGTGAGTCGCCTTAAATTCTTAACTGCACGACTATAAAACTTGTGCAAGTTAACACATGCTCAGAATATTATCCCCAAATGCACAAAAACCTTCACAGAGTTTTCCTACATAATCTATAAACAATGTCAATTGCTTCCTAATTATTGTACATACAATACTACACAATTAACATATTATAATATTTGAAAATAAAATTTTTGGGTTCCTAGCTTGAATTTATAAGCTATAAATAAACAGATATGTACGGAAATCAAAAAATGAAATATCAACAGAAGCGCTGTATTATTTCACAATTGTTTTTTGAATTTCAAGTTCTGAAAAACTTAATTATTCCCGAAAAAAGCAAAGTCTATTTGGACCGACTTCTATTTACAGCTTCAATCATTTCTCACTCTCAAATTTCTAAGGACAACTTTTCATCGCCTTCGACCTTTTCTCTTCTTTGTTCCTTTTCGTCGTCTATCTTTAGGTTCGTAAACAACTGGCTCAATAGCTTCCACATCGTCATCCAGAATTTGTTTGCTTTTATTGTCTGAGTCGACCTCTCCCCGTGTTTCTGATCTCTTTGTAGAATAAGAAATAAATATAAACGTGTTTGGCAACCAACAGTAATCTTCCATTGAAATACTTAAAAGAACTAAATATTCACATTATCTTATCTGAACAACCTTTGATGACAATGAATAAAATTGTATTTTCTGAAAACATATCCTTCATCAGGTTAACACCAAATTGTCTTCAAGAAATCATTTCATGTATGTGAAAATTTTCAGCAGATTTTGGTAAAATAAGAGCAGCAAATCAACATACCTCTTTTCTCTTACGTGCTTCAGTCTCCACGTAGTCTTTGATCCACTGGTAGATACCAATCATCTCCTGCGCTTCCCCCCAAATTTCATCATTTTTCCAGTCACATCCTTTAATAATACTTTCTATTTTAATTTCCACGGACTCCCTTTGTCTATGTAGAATTTCGATGTTGTAAGTCTCTTCCTTAAAGTGTTTTTCTACCCATTCTGCTGTTCCAAGCTTATAACGCTGTATAAAGCTCCGTACTTCACCAAGTGGATCAGAAATCTCCTGCATATACTTGAGTCGAAAATGTTGGTAAAATTTGACCATTTCTTTATGCTTTTCACTTTTTTCATGTTCTCCTCGTGTTTCTTCCTTTGCAGCTTCTAAAAATATCTCTGACTTAAACGTTGGGATATTATCAACTACTGTACCGGGACCGGGATTTGTTTGAATATGTTGCACCCTTTCATAATTTGGCTGTGGCAGCTGCAATGAACTGGGATTTTGTAATAATCCAGAGGGTTCAAATTCAAATTTATTAAATGTTTGTCTATTCATAGGAAACACAAAATCAGTGCTACTTTCTTTAAACCGCACACCACAAACGCCACATCCCGTGTTGGTTATTTGAATGGATTCAAACACGTTTATTTTCTCATCTCGTTTTTCTTTGCTGATTTTTCGTGTAACACAATACGACAAATTTTGCACTTCATTTTTCATCTCACTTTTCTCTGTCTCCTTTTGTGTTAGATCTATCTCCATGTTTTCCTCCTCCTTAGAAAATGTGGAACCCACCTCATTATCCTCTTTCATATCTCTACTAACTTCACTTGAAAGTTCATAAGGGTTTTGCAAGGCCTTAAATGTCTTGTCTTTAAAAAAGAACTCTTTAAAAAGTTCTGTGGTCTTCGGTTCTTGTTTTTGCAGTCCACATCCTTTGTTGGAATTATCCCAACTATAATATGCAAGAGAGTCATTCTCCCTCTTTAAGAGCAGAATCTGGAGTGCATTTGCAACGTCTGCGGGAGATTTTGCTTGCTGCACTGACTTTAGAGCTTCTGACAGCCTGCTGGGGTATTTCTCCCATATTTTGATTTTACATAACTCACTCACCAGCTTGGTTTCTACATCCATAGAAACGCTCTTACCAATATTGCAAACGAACACTAGAGCTAGAATTAGAAGTCTCTCTGCAACACCACACACCTCATATGCAATGGATTGTTCAGTTTTGACGAATTGAAAAATGTGGCTTAGGAGGTTTACTTTAGAGTTACTAGTAGACCCACACACAATGTCGATCAGTTTTTCCAAACGTTCTTGAAATAGACTAGTGTCTTCATCATCTTTGCTTAGTATATGTTTCTGAACAGCTTCAAAGGTTGGATCTCTTTTTTCCTGTATAAATTTTGCATCTATGAAATAAACTACTGCAATGTAAGACTCTGGAATTACAAAGAAGAAGTTGGGTGTATATTGTACTTTGGCTGTCAGACAAAAGGCAACTGTAGTGAAGTATTCCATCCACAACAGGAGCCGGTTGTAATGGGGGAGGACTTCAGCACTGCCAGTATTGCTCAACAGTGTACAAAACTTGGTGAACTCAATCAGTGCTTCACAGGGATTACCTCTTACCAGCTGGTCACACCCATTACAAAACTTTCTAGCGATTGAGCGGAAATAAGTTTCCCCATCAACTGAATCATCTAACATCAGACCAAGTTTCTCCATTGCCGACTCTGGCTTTTTCATGCTTTCTTCATTCGCTGAATCTTCAAAGGGTGACATGATATCCTCCAGTTTAGGCTTTATTTCTAGATTTAATAAATAAATGACAATGCGAATCATCATAAACATCTTGATGTTGTGTTCACTTTTATGGGTTATCTTTTCATCATATAGACTTTTAAGATAATGAAGCATTCTTTTCTGAACACAAATACGTGTTAAAATTGTAAAAATGTACATATCAATAAAATTAACATTTCGTAATAGCATACCCCAAAAAATATCGCCCGATTCATCGGTAGTGCGACTTATTTTACTCCCCCCCCCCAAGTTATTCAAATATAATGTAATTCTGGTAGTAATGCAGTACTTGATTGAATAATGAAAATTCTAAAAAAGGAATCTTAATTCAAAATGAGAAAAACGTAAAATAAGAAACGATCCGCACTGTAGCTGTACTGCGACATCAATACACACGTGATATAGTGAAAAAAGCTGACCTTGCTATAATTCAACATGCTAAAATTCGCTTTTCAACATTTTCTATCATCAAAGTTTTGAGGCTAGTTTTGTATTGTTCAAGTTATTTATAACCATCTATATAGATTAGTTACCAGTTTTTGAGCCAGTGAAGAAATCATTTTTATTCTGACTTTTAATTCAATACTCGAATTAAAAGTAAAATAAAACCGTTTCTGTGCTTAACTTTTAATGATATTAATTCAAAATCATCATATAAGTAACATATATCAAATTGGACAGAATTTTCTACCTCTAAACAACACTCTTACCCATTATGTTCAGTTGAAAAAGAGAAGTAATACAGTTTTGAAATATTCCCTACTAAAAATATTATTTGATTGTTCTATTATTTGCTATTAATTTTTTAATTGAATTTGATATATCTTTACTAACTCTTACTAATATGAACTTACATGAAAATCCCTGTTGTAGAAATGAATTTAGTCAATCGTCTTTAAATAGCTGATAACTGATACACTATTTTAGCTAGATGAACCAGTTTACATTAGTAATAGAACATGTATATTAACTTTCAAAATATACCAGCTTCTTTGAATAACTGTGCAGCTTCCTCGATGTAGTTTTTTCGGATCAAGAAGTCCGTTCTCTTCCGTAGGTCTGGCAGTCTCTCTAGAGCTGCCATCATTTTCTCCTTGTTTTTAGAGCAGTGATAGGCCTCAGCCGCCATATAACTCAAACTCTCCACAGTGTATTGGTGACTGGGGGCGTTCTCTATCAGAATCCGTGGCAGGGTCGTCAACTGTTGATCCAATTCCTTCATGAAACCCAAACAAAAGTAACTTTCTTCGTCATTATACATACATTTAAGATATTTGCATTTTCAAAGCATTTGCTGAATTCTTAAATGTAATGGAGCGGTTACTTTGTATTCTTCTTTGACAATCGCTTCAAGGTTTTATCCAACACACTGTATATCTTTTTACATTTTAAGGACACACGAGACATTTCTCAATTTAAGGTATTTTCCATAAAAATATATTTATTCCATTTAAAAATAAAGCAATATGCCCACCACTTCCTATTTTAAGCGTAATAAAACTATGGTTTACTGGTTTGTGTGCGTTCAAAAATTAATGGATCATCATCAATCAAATGTATTTTCAAACTCAGTAAAACTAATTTTATCCTATAATTAAATCCTACAATTATAGAAATTTTGTTCTATTCGAAGATTTTATCAAGATTTTGATAAATTATAAATTGATGAGAACATTTGATATATTAATTTATTTTCCATAATATTTTGCCAAAAGATAGCAACTTCGTAATTTGCGACCTCGAGCAAATATAATTTAGCAACGAAAAATAAATCATCACGTTCCTTACCTACATGCCTGGTATCTTAAACTTTATTTTACAATATTATTATCCGCTATATCTACATGCACAAATTAAATTCTGGTTGTAACGCACCCTCTGATTGGCTACAAAAATATTTTATATCGTATAAAGAATGTTGCCTTCCACATAGTAAAACTAACGTCAATAACGTATCAATCTGCCTGACGTTACGTTTGAGTTTTGTACAATTTGATATAATTTTTAAGATTAATTGGCCGTTTTCATCTACAACAGATAGCCAAAAACGCTTATTAAAGCGTAAAATATCCAATACCCTTTTATATCGTATAAAACTAATAAATATTGGATTCATTCCTTTCAGATCAGACCCGTATTTGACAAATCTTTCCATAAAATAATGCAGGCTGAAAACGCATACATCTGCAGTTTGGCATGTAGTTAACACAAAATTGGGACAGACGACACAATAACGAACTAAAAAACTACAGTGTATTGCCGTCATACTTATGAATGGCTACATTCATCAGTTACCTCTCTACAACTTTTGTAACGCGACAGTGTATCGATAGCCATTTCAAACAGACCATTCTCAACCAGAGTTTCCACAGCCAGATTGAATTTCCCAATCTGTTCGTAGCACCTGCTTTCATCTTTAGGACGCTTTAGTGTATGGTATGTTTTTCCAGCCTTTTCTAGCTGTAATAATAATTTCAAACTGAAATATCTATGTTCCAAAGCTTCTATTAAGACCATTTTGCACAAAGTACGTAAAGTCTGTCCATTACCTGATTCATATTCTCATATAAATGAGCTACTAGTTCTTTTTCTCTTGCGTTCTGTAGACAGATGGCTGCTTTGTTTGGCTGCTCACATTCCAAGAATTGTTCTGCTGCCAGTAAAAATGCCTCATTCATATCTTCAGGAGTATCCCTCATTCTAAAGAAATAATTTAGAGATAAAGGAGTTGCAAGTAATATTTATTTGATTATTTATCAAATCGAAATGTTTGAGACTCTGCGTCTAATAACCTACGATTATTAAGTGCACAAATGCTTTACAAGTTACTGATGGTATTTAACTTCATTAAAAGCCAAGGAAATGTTAAAAACATTGTTTGAAAGAACACCACTGCCATCCTCTAGTTACTGTAAAGTCCTAATTAAACGTGAGGAATGAATATCCGCGTGAAATCGCGAGAGCCGGATTTTAAAATCTCGCTTTTATTTTTCTGACAGATGTAAAATAAATGAAACTATGGTAAAATTTGGTGTTTGCGATTTTATATTCTCGCGATTAGATGCAAAACGCTTGAATCGCGGAATTAAGTACTCGCAAAAAAATAAGGAATCTACAGTAAACAATATATGATCATTATTTCAATATTTTAATACAATGAATCATTTACTTAGTTAACTTTATAAGATTGAACAATTATCATTCCATGCACAATCCATGCAAGAGTATTGAAGAAATGGCCAGCAATACTAAAATATGGCCATCAAATGGCACCTGCTCCAAAGGCCTTAACCTCCTTCAGCATTCAGATTCAAGTCTGTTCATAAGTATGGCAAGCTGCACCATCAAAAAACTTAAACAAGGTCCGGACACCGACACTATATCATTAGCCCCCCCTTCGTCGTCTCGGTGAGCTAAAAGGCCATTAAATTGATGGACAAATGGAAAGACAGACAAAAGACCAATACATGTACGACTGGCATATTGAATACAAGAAAAAGACAGTTATCATCAAATTATAAAAATGAAAGGAACTTGGGTCAAAAGTTGTAAATTTGAAGCAGGAATCCACGGTCCAAAAGGGTATAAGAAAATATTAATGTTGTTCCTATATAATGAGATTTGGCATTCTCTCTCTTCACTTTATAATTATTCTTTCTTACAAAGAATTTTAAAAGTTAACAAGAGGGATGAAACAAACCTTGAGGCTAAAGAAGATAAATGATGTGCCTTGGCGATTTTTTCCATGCGGTAGTTCTCACCGCGATTGAAGCACTTGGCTGCTACCTCATACAAGGACTGTTTCATAAACTCTTCCCCTTTCTGCAGCCATTGTTCTGTGTTGGAATGCTCCGCAAATACCCCTTCAGCCGAGCCTGAAATAAAGAAAGCTCCATCAAAATCTGCACTGATATATATGTAATAAAAGAATACAGAGCTCACTGAAACGTAGAAGCTATATGAGACCACCATCATCATAATGAATATCAAATTAAAAACAATAGTTTCTTTTTTTATAATGCGTGGAGATTTTAGGGATTTAAAAAAAAAATAGGGACATCAGAGAATTGTTACAGATGGAATAAAATATAAGCTTTCTGAATATGCTGATGACACCTCTCTTATTTTCGATGGTTCACCTGAGTCAATGTATGGTATTATAATAGTTTTAGATTATTTTGCAGACTAACCAGGACTAAAAATTTACTAAACAAAAACTGAAATGGTTTGGATTAAGTAAGAAATTTTCAAGATATATATTTCACCACACAAGATAGAAATTAAAATGGAATAACTCAACCTTTGATTTATAAGGAATTAATTTTTTAGTAACTCTAGATGAGACGTCTAGCCTAAACTGTCAGAAATTAAAAGGATTTTCAACCAATGGAATTAGAGAAACTCACCCCATTTGGTAAAGTTTCAGTAATAAAAACAATGATTCTGCCAAAATTAAATCATTTGGTACTTACTTAACCTAACCCAGACTCCTATTTTACAAAAACAAAGGAAATTCACCAATTTTCATAGGGAAGTAAGATTCACAAAGTACAATAAATACTAGAATATAGGAATATAGTTATGGTGGTTTAAAATAAATGATTTTACAGAAAAAATAGCTCAGCTCTAAAATCTAGTTGAATTAAAAGAATGATTTGTTCAGACACAAAATGAATATATCGTTTAGACGCAGAATTACATATACATAGTTACGTTAACCATGCATATTTGAATAAGTTTATACGAGTATACACCTACATATGTGATCTGCTCAAGTTACCTTAACCTCCTCCTACATTCGAAACTTATAATTCAGATTAAGCATCCAACTTTATCAAGTGCATATGTATAACATTATGATAAATCGAGTCTAGAACCAATAAAAATTTGAATAAGACAATCAAAGGACATATCCTTCATAAAGTTTAACCTAGTTCGAAAACCAAACCGTTTACTAGCAAATAAAACCTATAATTACGATTAAGCATCTAAGTTTGTCAACTTCATAAGTAATATAAGATGCAGAATACATTAAAGTTTAGTGATCACCGGACCAATATTAACCGAGATATGGCCAACAAAGGGCACATGATCAAACACCTTCTCCATTATCTTAAATTTATGGCTCACATACAACATATAAGTATATTACTAGTAAACTAGTAAATTACTAGTATCTCCAGGTGCACAATCAAAGGGAAATTGATAAAGTAAGGACAAATAATAACTTAGATCTGGGAGCCATTAAAACATTCTACCTGACACTGAGGCAGAAGTGAGAAAAAGGACATAACTGGGTTTTTTTTCCTCAATAATGTCCACAAGAATAAATTAATAAAATTCTTTACAGAAAAAAATATATACTATATCACAAAGAATTATTCGCCATCCTTGAAATTATTCATATTTGAGTGTCATTTATAAATAGAAAATTTCAACTGAACATTTTTTCTTCAAAAAGTTTAGATACTATATTAGCTTAAAATTTTCAAATCTAATTTTTTTCATTTCAAAAATCTAAAACAGTCAAGATGACTGAAATATTAAATTTGAAAATTATAAGCTAAATTTGTGTCTATTACCCCTTTCAAAACTAATCACCATTTTTTACTTCAGCAACGGTGATATTCCTTGTTAATTTGCGAGCCTTGAAATACTCAAACATAGGTGCTCTTTTGTCAGGATCCTCGTCGAAAATCCACACATTAACACGGGCCCTTGTAATTGCAGTGTACAGTTGCTTCAACTCAGAGTTCAAAACCTTATGTTGGTTGGGGTCAAAGGCTAAAGGTCGAGGGCGATCACCAAGTTTCAGAACATCTGGAACAAGGGACACACTTGTAAATTACATTGAAAATGTTTTACCTTTGTAAGAGCCCAGAGCTTACGAAGCAATATAACATGCAAGAGCAATGTTTTCTCTCACGGTGTACCTGCATTTATTGAAACCAAACTCTCCGAGCTGTGTATACTGCTCTGTTCGTTTGTTGCTGCCAACTTTTCGAGGAAATCTGTTACTATTCTCCATTCTTTTGTAGCCTAAAATTGCGATGCCTAAATAAAACTTTTACGCTTGCGTATAAATGATCACTTACTAAACTGTTATTGCAGAAAAAATGCTTCTAAAACAATCCTAACTCCCAAAACTTTTTCTTTTTTCTACAGATATTAGATAAATCAAGGGGAACACCACTTCCAGATAATACCTGAGAATCTTTGAAGAAGTTGTAGAGTAGAATATCATCAAACTCCAGTCCCTTGGCCTCGTATATGGTCAGTATCAGTCCATGGTTGAGTTCCTTTGGAATTTTGTCCCGAGCAGCTTCATTGACAACCAGAATGGCTTGATGGGCGCCAAAATCGATGTGGGGAGCCTTTTTGTTGTGTCCGCGTAAAAGCACAGCTAAATCACTGTAAATACACAAGGTATTGAAAAACAATTGAAATTCAATGCAGAAAACGTAAAATTTTAAAATTGTCATGGTGGTGGTGTGCCTGAAGCTGCAGGATTCTAGAATGACAGGGCGAGGTCCTTCGAACAGTCCTTGGTCCTTCTTCAGTCTGTCGAAGGATTCTGGGAAGAACTCGACCATCAGATCCAGGATGCTGGACGCCAGAGACAGAATTCCGGTGTGGGACCGGTAATTGTGGGTCAACTGATGGACCTATTTACACAAAACGCTAAATCAGAATGTAATTGAACATGTTAAGTAGAAAAGTTTGAGAAATGCACAAAAACCCCCACACTCGTTCTGCTGGCAATTTGATTGTACATATCTAAAAATGCCAGCAAAGCAATAATAATGTTTATAAAGTCATTTAAAGTGATTTAAGTAACGTTTATAAGTAAAGCACATCGTTTCACATTCATTTTGTATGAGAGATATAGCGTAGAACGTTTTTCAATTTAGGAATAGGTATACTTAAATCCATACCTTCTTTGGTACTGTAACACCAGAAGACTTCCCAATGGCGTGCGTAGACATTTTGGCATAGAAAAAGAGGGAGCTTAAGTCTTCAAATCTGAAAGATATGCCCCTCATGATGCTCTGGGCAGTATCTCCTGTCAAGAACATTTCGTTGGGGGAGTGACACACCCTTAGTAGTAGACACAGCTCAGCTTGGGCAAAGTCCTGTGTCTCGTCCACATATATCTGATGGATAACCCACTTCATCTTTTTCTCTTTCTTCAGTCTACAGAAATCATCAAATTACCAATCATGAAATTGGTGTCAAGTGTTTGAATATTCATTAATATAATTTGTTTATACAAGATATAGAAAAAATTAGTTTATCTAAACGGTTTTGACCCTGGGATTCTCCGAACAAGTCTATAATGGTGTTAAACAATTATTATAAAAAAAAAACCCAGTTTTTTTTTTATATCATAATATTTATATGATCTTATAGCGAAGAACGTAGTTAGAGAACGTACCTGTTAAACACATTTTTAACTAAATCTATCTCATCAAATAAGAGTTTCTGTCTCTTGAAATGGTCATATTTCTTGAACATTTCATATATGTTTTCTCTTTCCCCAGAAAAATTAGGTGCCCGCTTTCTTCCCATGTCAAAGTACTCTTCTTTTGACAGATAACCCGAGGACTTTGAAAGCGCCTCAAAGGACCCTTTGATGAAAGACATAATCTCCGTCCAGATCAGCGAGGGATGGTACTGTCCCGAACACTTTTTGCTAATCAAGGGCCATACTTCCTCCGCGAAGACTTTATAGGTCACCTCTCTCCTGGGATCAACTTTTTTATGTGGCAGTTTCAATGTATCCTGGTTGTTGTCATCATCTTTGCTGTCATCAGCGTACTGGTGCTGGATGTCTTCATCCTCCTCATCTTCATCGTCTGATTCTGCGTCTAACATTGAGAGAAAGTTGAATTCTCCGTCTGGCTCGGCCCATCCCTGAATCTCTACCTGAAACATAAGCGTACGTAAGAGAAAAAAGTATGCATCTACATAAAACCTAGATACTCTTGGCTTTCTCATTTTATTAAGGGGATTAACCCATTCAATAATAAATTGAATTCCCGTTGTCTTATATGGGCTGAAGCCTACATCAAAATTTAAGGATTTAGGTATTCCAATCGATAGATCTATCTTAATTTTAGCTTTTTAAATAAGGTAAAATATTGAAATTATCAACAGAAAGGAGCAGTACTGATCAAGTTCTAAATAAGAATCAAACAATCTTTATTTGTTAAATCAAATCATCTAACAATATCAACATAATCTATTTGGTTATTGATCCCTTAGGTCAGGAAATGTAGGATACATGTAGTTTATGTAGCATTAATGGTGTCATTTACAGAACATTTCTCATACATATATCAATACAATGTATACATAGGAGAAACAATATTTGCCTTTAAGCTTCCATCGTCATTCCTCTCAAAGAAGCACGGCCCTTTCAGTGATGCATCTAGCATTAGGAGCAGTTTCTTGGAGGTGATGAAAATAGGAAACTGGTTATCCCCAATGTCCTGGATCCTGTTGGGGAGGGGCTGTTCCTTCTGGGACACAAAGTGCCTTACCACGTCACATGCATTGCTCATCTCTTTGAAATTCTTCTGCACCTCGCTACATAGAACGACGTTCTTAGTGATGAAGATCTGGTGAAGATGATCATACGTCTGATCCTCTTCTCCTTCTTCTTTGTTTTCTGCTTCTTCTTCTGATGTGTCTTTTTCAGATTCTTCAATATTATCTACGATTCATTGGAAAAAATTAAATAAAAAGAAGAACCATACAGTAATAAACTCAGACGAAACACATTTTTAATTCAATAGATTATCTACCACTTTTACTCAATCACATACCAACAACATCATTTTTCTGATGAAAAATCTGACATCTAGGAATAAGTTTTGAATCTGCAGCTACTGCCCCAGTCCAGTAAGACACAAACTTTGTCCAAAGTCTATACATACAACAGGTGGTCTTCCCTGTGCCACTGCGACCCAGCAACAAAATAGGAGCATTAGTCGTAAGGTTAATAATTGAATGTTCCAAATGAGTCACTCTGAATGGAAAATCTACTCTAACCTCAAGATTTTGCAAAATATCGCTGACCAAATTAGAGTCGAAATTGTAGAATTTTAAAATGTGATATTCTGTCTCATTGGAGCTTGCTGGAGGGTAATATCTCTGAAAGATTTCCAGAGAATTGACATCTGCGTCCAAATCACTCTCAGCAAACAACATCGGTATTCTCTCGCTTCTCCCTCCCTTGAACTGCTTCTGTTTCACTCCCTTTAACTTTTTCTGAATTATACATTTTTCTCCTCTGGAGTGGGATTTGATGATGCGCTGTACAGATTTATATATCTTGTCATGGTCGAACACAATGTCCCAGACTCTAATAATCTCAGAGTAAATCCTACCCCCGCGGACCGGCTGGTCTGCTTCGTCTTCAGCATACTGCAGCCTCTGTTCTGCATCCTCACTCAGTCTTGGTGAAAATGCTATAGCCAATTCCCAAATAATTCTGCTTGCTTTACTGAGCTTGATTTCATACAGTTTAATGGTAGGTGGGGTGTTCTTCAGTTCTTTACACAGATGAGGGGTCCACTCCCCTTTAGCCAGAAGTTGTATTTTTCGAATAATTCTCTGCTTGAGTTCAGGGAGAACTTTTTTGTCCCGTAGTGTTTTCCAAACATCAGCTGTGCACTCTACTTCCCATTTAAAATTGTCAAAAACTTGTGGGTCTATCTAAATACGTAGAGATATTTACTGTATATTTATATATTGTAAAAGATTAGATAAAACTTTTGTAGTCTGCTATTGTTTTAAATAACGTTTTGAACTATGGGAGGGGTGGATGTTATGAAATTTAAAATCCAAGTGACACTCGGTTTTTTTTTATTGTTTTGGATGTTTTTTGTTTCTGATCAAGTATTTGTAGATTGCTTTTTCTTTCTGATGGGATTAGTCTCTGCCAGTCTGTATTCACTTGTAAATTGCAGTTTGTCCACCACTTCGTTATTGAGCTTTAATTCACGAGGGAATAGAATTTAAACGATTTTTTCTAGAGTTTTTAAAGCATCCTATTTTTAAAGCATTTATGTTATAAGTCTTTCAAATTATTTCTAATTAACGGGTATCATTAGCTTGTTCTTGAATCTGTTCTAAACAATTTTAAACCTCATTTCCGGTGGTTCATTTGTTATTCCTCCATATGCCGCCCTTGGTCATCAAAGCGGAGCATAACATTTACTAGGTTATTTTGATTTCTTGATATGCCCTGCACAATTTCTCTAGGCGAAAACTTTCTGCCCCGTTTTACATATCTTATGAGCTAGGGTGTTTTTTATATTGTTCAGGGGTCTTTTTAGGGGAGGACAATATATTCCAATTATTGTCTTACAAAATTGTTACGTTCGTAGCAGTGATTGTTTCCAACAGAAACTGTTGAGTTCACCTGGTGTCCCATTTCCAATTATTGTTCGAGCTTTAATGCAATTTATGCACCACAGCAACAATGCCCTATAAGGAGTGAATTAAAGGTATTTGTGCTGATTGGGAAATGAGGAAATTCTAGTTATAGAGTTCCGTACACACACATTCCCTGTAATTGTATAAAAAAAAAAAAACTGGCCCCTGCTATCTAAGTCATTATATGATAAATAAGTATTCCCATCTTAGTTATAAATATTTTTGCTTCGAGTTTTTCTTTCTGTCTCTCGTTTCTTTTTTACCAACATCAGTTTTTATTTACAAGTACATGTAGGTTACAAGTAAATGTGTACGGTAAGTATATTTGTATATCATAGATGTATGTGACACTAAATGTACATATAGTGTATTCGAGATGAGTCGGTAATAATATTAATTGCATACGCCTGTAATCTTTTGTACACTTTCTGTCAATTAAAAAGAACTTGCAAAAACTTGTTTATTGTAAACTCTAAAATTACTTAGTTTACCTATATTCCTTGCGTTATTTAGGTTAACTGTAAATGCTTTCATTATCTTGGTTACATGATACTTAATTATATGGTTTACCTGTAAATCCTTGCAATGCTGCAATTTTTGTTTAGGTCTTTTTATCTTGCATAATATTTTTGTAGCAATGGTTTATTGTAAACAAGTAACAGTATATTAGAATTATCTTTTTTTCTGGATGCATCTACATGTATTGAAAAAAAGTTTTCATGACATCTACCAGTGTATTTTAATAACCGAAGTCGATTTTCTACAAAACACTTCGTGGAAACCACGTCATAATATACAGAATCTTTAAGCTGTCTTTTCTTGCTTTATTTGCTTATTCTTCAAAAATTTTATAATTTGATCTACCTAAACCTTGTTGTATTTTTTGGTTCACCTGTTCAGTAAATCTTTGAATTGTTCGGTGGTATACATCCTAATTTACGGAAGCCTGTTAGTGCCACATAAGATATGTAAAAAGAAAAGTCTATATAAGAAAAACTCATTGTATATATAAAAACACACACACATATATAAGATAAACTCGAATATATAAAAATAAGCAGCTTTATATATAAAGGAATTACCAATATATATAAAGAATTGTGTATATATATATATAAAGCTAGGTCGTGTATATATAAACAGTACTGTGATATATAAAAGCAACAGTGATAAATATATAAAGAGAAAATTTTCCACTGAGTGACCTTCAGTGAGTTCAGCCCAGCGTCTGCATGATAACCACCCCCCCCCCCCCCCCCCCCTACGGAGGAGAGGATCAGCAATGTTATGCTCCCGACGCAGGCAGTTTAAGATTCAATAGCTAACCGGCTGATCCACTTAATTTCAAAGAATGTTTTTGAGAAGTTGTTAGAAAATGAGCAAACAAATTAGTGTCAACGCGGGATTCATGGATATCCATTTTTGGACGTTTTTGATGTGCAACAGAGACTGATAAGTTGAATCAAAATTGTTGCTCATACATGCATATAAACTTATCTAATATAAATGTGAGTTGCGTTATCTTGATACACATTTCATGTCGTCAAACTAAATAAACTAATATTAAGAACAATTTTGCTTTGTTTCTTATAATGCTATCAAATAAGTGACAATATGATTTATTAAGTTTAAGGATAACTGGATACATCATAAAATATCTTCATTTCAAGTCAAATCCGGTTACCCCCCCCCCCCCTTATCGATCAAATTCGCCGTCCCAATATGAAATACCTTCCGACGCCCCTGTATCAATGCTTTATACAAACTCCTTGAGGCTGGGTTTTATTTGCGCGAGGGGGGAGGGGGGGAGGGGAGGGGGGAGTTTAATCTCATTATTGTTGTGTTTAGAATGGTTAATATGGGTATTTTTAATGCTAAGTCAAAATTTGAAAGTAAAAAAACTGAGTTACAAGCAAGATACAGATTTTGAAATTCTTCAAAGCTCAAGTCTTGTTATATAGTTTACATATTTGTTTTTATTGGTAACTTTCAATCAAATGTTGGTTCTTCTGTTGATAATGTTATAAATTTATGAACATTAAATTAGTTGATATTGTGTTTGCCTCGAGCCATTTTGTCAAAGAAATGATAATTCCTTACTTAATTATTTGTAAAATAATATAGAAAATAAAATTTTCTTCTCAAATAGTGTCTAGATCCCTTTAAATGTCCATAATCTCTGTTCATCTAAATGGAATGAAGTAAAATTAATGTTCTAGACAACTGTTCTGCAAATTTGGTAGAAAGTATTATTTAATGTAGAACCTTAATTAAAAGTAGGTAAAGTATTGACAAAATATATCATCGTTTATTTACAACAGTAAACACAAGAAACAGAAAAGAAAACTTGACAGAAAAAAGATCTTAAATTTGAAAATTTAGGTAGGGGTGCTGGATGCCCTCCCTTTAAATCTGCCACTGACTTTTCCCAAATCCCTGCGGAATCATGTAATGTAACATTAATTAGATCGTTCAAACTAATCACCGGGAGCATAATATTGCTGATCCTCTCCTCCGTAGGCGGGGTTTATCATGCAGACGCTGGGCTGAACTCACTGAAGGTCACTCAGTGGAAAATTTTCGCTTTATATATATTTATCACTGTTGCTTTTATATATCACAGTACTGTTTATATATACACGACCTAGCTTTACATATATACACAATTCTTTATATATATTGGTAATTCCTTTATATATAAAGCTGCTTATTTTTATATACTTGAGTTTATCTTATATATATGTGTGTGTTTTTATTTATACAATGAGTTTTTCTTATATAGACTTTTCTTTTTATATATCTTATGTGGCACTAACAGGCTTCTGTACTAATTGTTATATTTCTTAATTACATGTAAACCTCGTTATTTTTTATTTATCTGCATATCCCTGTATTGTTTGGTTTATCTGCAAATCTTTGCATATTTTTAAAGATTATCTGTATATCGTTCCAATATTAGATACAAACAAAATAGAACATAGAAACAATCAGGTTGAAAAAGACCTTTTTACAAGTTTATTTAACCAATGTAAACAAAAACAGGACAAGAACATTGCTTATATGACAAAGAATTGTGACCTTAATATCTTGCTTACAACTCTACGACCGACACTCAAATTTTGGTTGATCATTAGAAATGAATTTCTATACCTTTTTTATCAATAAAATTAAAAAAAAATAAAATTTAACCAAAATCGTGATCACGCCCCTTTAACTCTAAATCCTTGCAATATTTGATTAACTTGTAAATCCTATATCGTTCGAAAACCAATGCATTATCAAATATCCTTTACATCTGTTTATTGTTTGGTTAAACTTAATATCCTGTATTGTTTTTGTTTATCTTTTCAAATTCTCAAATTATTTGATTTAACTATAAATACTTACAAAACCTTTTTTCTGTTATTTGTGCCAGCATTCAAATAACTTGTATATACTTGCATCATTAGACTTACTTGCAAACCCTCTTTTTCTTTATTCTGCTCCTGAGATGGTTTATGAACATCCACTTCTTTCGCTTTAGTAGGTGTCTATTTACAAAGCATTATCAATAACCGCCATTAGTACTGCTTATACTAAATAAAGAAGCCAACTGACCACGTTTATCAATGAATTCGAAGTGTGACACAAGCAGCTTGCTATAGGTTGCTAAAGCTTCGCTACAGTTATCATCAGAAAACACGACCAGTTTAACATACGCTTACTGTTCTTGAGAAACTTATTAAACTTTTTCCATTCTCATGAATAATTATCATTATTATACCTCAATATGATTATTCTATATAACGCGACATCTGATTGGTTGAAGACAATCACGTGCCAGGGCAATAAAGCTTCATATTTCCCTGTCATCGTCATATTTTTCATCATATCCCACCCCCTCAAATTTTCATTCCATACTTATGAAAAATATCGAGGATGACCATACGATTTAATTATATGATTCATTCTATTTTTAAAAATTGTTTTAAACCCTTTTAAATTTATACCAGAAGACTGACATCGGAAAAAAATCGGTAAACATTACCTACGTTATTGCTTTACTAGAATTGAAAAACGATTAAAAATTGATGTATTCTAAATTATCACCTGTCGTTCGGTATAATAAACAATTTATTGCATGAACGTTCGGAAAAATATTAAAATTTATTCCCCCAGAAAAATCATATTTCCCTCGGGCGTTGTCATATAGAAATATGATTTTACATGGAGGAATAAATCATCATATTTCCCACTCAATCATACAATAAATGTATACTATCACTTATAGATGAGAAAGCGATAACTCTATAGTTTTTGGAGGTTTGAAATGGCGATAATTTAATACAATCATGCTATTGTTAATAGATATACGGTTAAGCGATTAACAGGGTTTGTAAGATTCCCTACATGTATATCAAAGGAGCCAATCCCGAAAAAGTTTAACGAATTGGCCATGGTAAGCATATATGATAGTAGCCGCGGGTTTCTGACGATGTACTACAGATAAACAAATCTAAATAAATTTTATCAACTTTTATGTATACAAGAATCAAACTGTTACTTATGAAACTTTGTTAAGGGTGTGTTTATAATTAATTTATTTATGAATATAATTGAATATTAAAGTATTAAAAAGGAAGGAAAGTCAAAAAGATATTTTATTTATATTAATAAAGTGGTTTAAATTATCACATGTGGTTATGCTGTTTTGAAAAAACACACTACATTTTTAAGCTTTAATGCACGTTTGTCTTCAAAGAAACCATATTAACTGGAGGCTGACATGATGTGGAACTCTTTTGTATTAAAACTAAAAAAAATTATTTCTTTGACGTCACACCATCTATTCCGGTTTTGTTTCCATATGCAATATACACAGTGCTCTGGATGACACGCTGGTTTATGCCTTTCTTTTACTCAAGTAATAGACTGAACAAAATTGATAATGTTTAGGTTCACACGTAAATCTAAAGAATAAATACACGTTTGCATAAATATATGCATTTTTATTAAATAAATGACAGCTGTTTATCTGTTATCATTCAAAGTTAAAATGACCTCGAGTAATTTTTTATTAATATTCGATGTCACGTTCTTTGCTAACTAAATAAGTATGTCATAATTGCAATCGGGATGGTTAAAATACATTCTCTACATTCGGAATTACCCTGTCGAAATAACGAAGGCAGATTTTTTCTTCAATATTTGACATCTGTTGACAATTTCCAGCAGAGATTCCTTCGACGCTAACCCCCGTTTTATATTTCAACGAACATGCTCCGTTTGACGTTGGTTTGTAATTTAGTGGAAAGTCAAAGGTATAAGAATGGTCTCAAATCGATATTGTTTCAAATTTTCCTGAACTTGTCATTTAGAGCAAATATCATGATATGCTTATACTAATGCTATGTTGATAAAACAATTCGGAAAAGATGGTGTGACATCATAGATTAAAGTTCATTGGCAGCCCCCGTAGCGGCGGGAAATTTAAATTGAGCGATCGATTTTCTTGATTTATTCATTTATTCATTGTTACGGGGTTTTTAATGAGTCATATAATAATTAAGCATTTATAAGGCAAAAACATTAAAGGAACACACTAGAGATTGACACCAGATGACGAGAGGTGAACTCGCGGCTGTAAGCAAATTATTCTACAAAGATAAGTTATCATTACACCTAAATTTTACATCATTTGTCACATAACTGTAACCTTTAACAATTGAATCTCCTTAAATTCCGTACTAACCCTTGATATGTCCTTTTCTGCTGTTGCCTTTCTCTTTTGTTGGAAGTTTGAAACCTCATCAATCTCAGCCACTTTTGGATTAAAGAAGGAATGAGAAATATCCGGCAAACTGATAATCATATCTTCAATGTGTTTCTTGACAACGTCTTTGCGCACTAAAAACTGGAATAAAGACAATGGAAATTAATAAAAAGCAGTTTTAAGTTTTAACCATTGACGAATAGGAAGTAGGTATCGATACAATTCAAATTCACAATAAACAACATGCAGTATTTGGCTGAATTGCTTTTTTACAGGTAAAAGTAAATTTTAATATACGAAATTCTTGCAGCTTTTTTTTATTTGAATTTACATTCTACATGGCATTTAGTGCTTTTATTTTTTTTTTTAAAAGAAATGTGCTTGTCTCTTTGATATACCCAAACAAATGTTCAGCAAAAATGCGATATCTACAGGATATTTAATAATGTTTTACAATCAGTACACATACCTGTAAGCGTTTGTCATTCTTGGAGTTGAGATAATGTTTAGGAAGTTTACCCTCATTGTTTAACACCAAGGCATTCAACTTCTTGTCACACAGAAATTTTGCTGCCTTCTTAGTAGTGCCACTGTACTTGGCTTTAGCTACCAAGTGGAAAAGGGTGTCTCCATCTGAGTTAGTCTGTGCCGGGTCTAACATGGGGTACTTATCAGGATCGTTTTCATACAAATCAAAAAAATACTTCAAGATCGAAAAATTTCCTGAAATGAAAATACCTGAAATACTTTTTTCGTTCATTTTTAGCGATGTGAAAGATATAACAAGAACAATATTACTGTAGAATCATTAGAATTCGTGGTGATTCAATGTTCGTGGTAGTTAGCTCTGCCCTACGAATTTACATCATAGCCGAAATCTTATTTTGAAAGAGTTTTCTTGCTGAAACTGAAAACCGACGCACCCACAACATTACATTCCCATAATAAACAAATCACCCACTGTCCAGTAAAATTGGCCCCACGAATTGAAAGGATTTCACAGGTATTCTGCGATAATAACCAGTTATACCATACCGTTGAATCATTTTTATTTGGTCAATGTTCGCTTTGGCAAAAATTATTCTGGTTTTGGGGGACGTAATTTCTTTGGTTCTGTATTCGGGTCAATTATAGGAAATATAAAACAATTTTTTTATATACCTTCGTGAGGATGTCAATTTGTGAGAAGCAGTTACCCACGAAAGCCACACACAATGGTCTCCCAATTCAAACAATTCAACAGTGTGCCTTCCTATCTATCAGATATACTTTTGAAAAAAAAATTATGCCGTCCGCGTCGAGATCAAATGAGGAGATTAATCTATCGTCATCATGTCAAAGAATATAATGTTTGAACGGCCTATTTTAGTACTTTATCATCAGTAATGCTTTACCATACACGTATATTTCACTAAAAGTTTTGTTGATGACCGATGAAATTTAAAGAGAAGGGTTACATGTCCATTTTTGCATATATTGTAATTTCGAAAACCCTCTCTTACAGGTTTTATTATGGACTTAAAGTAAAGAATAAGAGCACATTTAAATTCATAACTGAATTTTATTCTGACCTTTGTTTCTTTCGAGGCCAATAGTCAGAGCAGCATGAATAGGTTTGTCCCCTTTGTTGAGGGTGAGATGGATCGGGTTTGCTCCCCGTTTCAACAAAACCTCCAATACTTTGAATTTACTCTCTTTTACAGCAGCAAGAATGGCCAACTTTCCATCTGTAATACAATTAAAGAGACAACCCACTATTTTAACAATTCTAAGATGCAGATTCCTAAATTACAGTCATCGTATACTGATAAAATATTTAACTTGACACTTTCAGTCTTATAAAGAACAAGGCAGCATATTTTGACGCAAATATCGATCAGTATTTTAAAATTACGCATAAATGAGAAACTTTATGAAATTGTGAAAAACAAATAGAAAATATCTTCCGGACTAAATATATTCTCAATAATACTACATGTATATATATTTTAGCACCCGTCGTCATCAACATGTACTTAGAAATATACTATATTTCAACATGCATGGTTTTAGGAAGAGAAAATCATATGTGTCTAGCAAATTAATTTTTTTTTACTAATTATATGGGGGTTTATGTGGCACTTGAATTCTCAAATGAATAAAGAGATTAAGAAACTATATCGCTCAATGTCGCAATAATGCCAAATATTCTAATCAAAACAGCTTTATGAATTCAGATATAAAAAATTCTAGACTATTTAGTTGAGTATATCTTATAACTCATTCTAATAGGGTTCTTTTTTACAAAGTTAGATATAACCATAACCATTATCCCTTTTTTTTGCTTGTCAAGATTTCTGATAAGTCTAGCTCCCCCCACTTTCGATTTGCTTTCAAGTTTTCACCACATATTTTTATGTTGACCAATTTTCCTATTTTGCGATGTTTCAGAGGTCATTGTATCAACAATTCAGATTAAAAACTAAAACAAGGTGCTCGAATACACAATAACAATATACACTAATTTAAAAATGTATTATTGAATTTTTAAAAAATAGAATGCAACATGTTTTCCACACTTTCTTCTTGTGACTATTGAATCTTTTTTAAGATCCTTGTAATAGTTTGATGGTCATGGTTTGAAAAAATTAAAATTATAATCATGATACATTAATATGAATATTATAACCAATAGTAGGTCTCGAGAAGAAGATTTTTAAAGATCGGCTGCATACAAACGAATATATTTTGTCATATTGGCCCCGCCATATGACCTAAGCCCTTGACACAAACAAGATCCATCTGTTTCACAGTTTTAGAAAAGGCTTCTTGAACATCAAATCATGCATTAGTGTGGAAGTAATAAAAAAATATAAACTTTTATACATTTTAAAAATTGAATAATAATTCACAGTTAAATTTAGTAATTTTTCCAACAGACAATTTTTAACTTTTCATATAATAAATATATATCTGCTGACAAATTAAATAAGTAAAATATCTTACGCTTGTAGTGGTTAATATTTTCCATGGCAAAAATAAGCAGTATTGTTGATTTTTATCCTAGCTGAAAACATATTGGTTTTTATGAAAATTCATAAATTGTGTATTAGCATGGGGTCGTGATAGTCTTATAGACGAAAGAGTGGTCTACCATGCTTACGTTGGTTATTTCATGTACTCATTTCGCAGAATTGATATAATGAAAATGTTATTTTACTTTCTACATGCACTTCTAGTCTACTTTTTATAAAAAGTATTATCTATACAGTTATTGCATTCATTTCTATACGTCTATTTGTATTAAAACTTAATGTTCATTTCACTCCACCTAATCCCCAGGGATCTGACCAAGATTTAAATAAACTTAAATCTACACTAAATGCATATGATTCCACTCAAATCTTAAGTTGTTGGCCAAACAAAAGATTAAAAAAAAATATTTCAATAATTATGAATAATTTTTATCATATACCTTTGGAAGAGGATGGTTGAGGAATACTCGCTTTAATAAGTATTGCTTTCCTTCACTTACAGGCAGAAAGGCGGACGAAAAACAAAAATCCCATTTGAGCTTTCAGCTAAAATTATCTTGGATAATAATATTTCAGCATCAATTTCCATATTTTGGGGTACTTACTAATTGGAGCATGTCAATTTGCAGGCAAGTTCACGGAACTATTCAGGGGCTTTGATGCATCCTATGTACATCTTAGGACCATACGTCTTAGTATTAACTCAGTTTCAAGAGGCTTTCCTACATTTAGAGTCCGCCATACCTGCGTTTTAAGTTAAGGATAACATAATTCTTATCCTTACACAACCCTAAGGTTATCAGAGTACGTTTTCATGAAATATTTGTGCTGATTGATTGGTAGAATAGGTTTGAAGTTTTTAAAAAGATCAGTAGGGTGTGTACTCCTTTATTCCACTACAATATCAATATTAGTTTCAATATTATTTTTTATTCTTTTCAAAATCGAAATCGTAAAATAAAAGAATTCACTGGGTTAGGAAATTAACAATTTAGATACCATCGAACTATTTTTCAAATTCATCTTTAAAAAGTTGACTTTTTCCTAAGTCATATCTTGTAACCAGCTTTTACCAATGACAGAAGACCGTCTTTCTAATTAAAGGAAATCAGATGCAACTAGAAACCTGTCAATTCAAGAATGAATCATTTTTGGAAAACTGACTTATTATTCCAATTTTTGCAAATATGGAATTCAGCATTGATCATTATCATTTAAGACCCTAATTAAGAAGGCGACACCAAAGCATGCCTTTATCTAACACAGCTCCACCATTCAGCATGCAGTCTACTACGTCAATGAACAGTTGTTCCGAGTTCTGGAAGGACGAATGTCGGATGACCTTGTCTAGGGACATAGATTTGGCAAAGTTGGGAAGAGACAAGTCTCCATAGTGAAGCATGTGTGCTTTGACTGTGAAATACATTTGTCTCCATCTCTCATTGGCTGCTAAACCATCGATAACCTGTTCATAAAGTTCGTGAGGTATTTTGACAAGTTCATTTGGAATCTCTGAGGAAAGAAATATGAAAAATAAAACAATGAAAAACAATACCAAATTGAATTCAAATAGATTGAGAAGATATTAATACAATTTTCCCGGATCTGTCATTTGAACATGAGTATACCTGGGTAAGGTGATATTCCAAGGAAGGTTATCATAATATCTAATGCCTTTTGTTCCAATTCTTTGTGCTTCTCTGACATGTGGACTTTTTTTAATACTTCCGCTAAACTCAAATATGCTTGTGTCATGTTTTTTTCGTGCAGAAACTTTGTTGCATTCTCTATTCTTGACTTACAATAGTCCAATGTGTTAGCTGGTTCTTTCTTTCTGTGGAAACAAAAAAAAAAAAAATAAACTCGTACAAATGTTTTGTTTCTAAACAACCTAAGATAGTTCAGTTTTTCTTTTTTAACCCCAAGACAAACCCAATTCTAGAATACGGCATATCTATGCATGCTTAAGTAACTCTTTTGAAATTTTGCAGGTATTTTGGACCAATCAATTTTTCTGTTAAATATCAGAATGTTCATTACTTCAATAATGATATAAGAGTACAAAAAGCAACTAAATTCTTTTTCCAATATTAATGCATCAAATCGGATTAGATATTTAATGTATCAATCTGTAAATGTTTCGTTTTTATTTAAAGATAGAAACTATATTTAAAAAATGACGTTAGCAAGAATATAAAATTGTTCATTTCTACCTCGAAAAAATCAATCTGTATTAGGTATAGAGTTAATCTGACTACACGAATAGAAAAGACATTGTAAAAAATTATAAGAATCCAGTAACAATCTTAAGGTTTAGCTGGTGAGCAGTATAAAGCTTGAATCTAAATACAGATAAGCTTCAGTTCCACATTCTCTAGCCTGGGTTTCTACCTGGCTTCGTCGGTCGGCCTCTTGTTTCTTGCATGTCGCCCCCTCACCGCCTCCTTGCTCTTTTTCCGTTTCCTCTCCCCCTCCTCCCGTTTCTCCTCCTGTCTCTGTCGCTCCTCCTGCTGTCTCAGTCTCTCTTGTCTCTGCTTCCCCTGCTCCTGTCGTTGTTTCAGTCTCTGCTCTTCATTCTTTACAGCTGAAGAACAGATGATATTTAAGACCAATTTGAGGACCTGGAGGTTATACAGATATAGAGTATTACAACATAAGGAATGACAAGTAGTAATACAGAATATAGGTAACAAGCTAGGTACTGATATGTGAAATCTTATTAATGAAGGGATAAATGTTTATTAAATCATAGATGTGAAACACAACTGATACAAATCTGGTTCTTCAAGAACTGTGTAAAATTACCAAACAAGTCTAAGTCTTTAAAAAAGGCCAAGAAAATAATCAATTTAAAAAGGGTAGAAATCCTATGAAAAAATCACACAAAGCGTCATGAACATTTGCACATTTTTTTGTATTTTGTCTTTATTTGTTTCAAATTTAACATTTTATGATAGTTTTCTGTTCCATTTTATCGCTCTTTTACTTGTTCGTAAATATTTCGTCAGACATTCACATTTTATTTTGATCTCTCTAGTTTGTGTAAGTTCGACAGGGTGTGTAACGCAAACCTTCACAGATAAACATAAGGAATGACAAAAATAAAAAAGAAAAATCATTTGTCCAAAACATATATATGTATAAACTTACGTAGTGTGTATTCCTTCAGTATGCCATACACCTCTTTGTTATTGCTGGGATTCACGTAGTCAATAGGTAGAAGCTGACTCTGGTCACGCACCGTAGGAGACACGCCCTTCTGGAGCAGCATTCTCACTATGGTGGCCAGGAGCTTTCCCCGAGGACAGCGGGACATCTTGAAGAGGGTGTGAAAAGGGGAATCCCCTCTACCATCCACAAATTCCATCATCTCAGGCCTGAAGGGCATGTTTTGTAATAATGCAATGTCTCCTATATAAAAACGATATATTAACATTGCAAGAAAAAGTATTCAAATTACATATATTTTGAACATTCAAATATTTTATTTTATTTTTTGCTTGATTCATATTCATTCAACAAACCATACTCGTATGAAATAAATGGTAAAGATAAAAGCAATTGGTCTTACAAGAGATATTTTCAGTGAAAGAAATGTCCTATTTTTTGGTCTAGTCAGACAAAAAACCTGTCAGAGGCAAACAATTATCAATGAGAACAACAAACAAAACAATGTCTTAAGGTAATCACGACTTAAATTAAATGTTTTTGATTTTTAAAACCTTTATCTGTTGCATGCTGATTTGACTTTATATATGTAGTCAATGACTATGAGTATGATATGACATTAGTGTAGAAATCATAGCTCTCTCTTGCCACAGTTGCTTGGTTTATCTATAATCCCATTCATTTTGGAAAGTTTTCTTATATGATGGACACACAGAATGTTCACAAACCGCCATCGTAATGTCTTATTTGTCTTTATGAAACCGCCGATGTTTTCAATTTCAACGCAAATTCATTTGTCATAAAGATTTAATTTAATGCAAACCGAGACTTAAATTCACTAAAGGAAACCAAACAGAACAACTTAAACGGTTATTTAACTTTGATATATTTCTAGCATTGTTTGTGAAACATATGTCCTAGTTCTTTTCTTTGCAACTGGCTTGCTGTAATTATTAAGGTCATGGTGGCTCAATCTTCGCTGCTTTCAAAAGTTAGCTTCACTTAGTAATTGAATTTCGAAGAGAATCAACATATACATGTAACAACCCTACATAATTTAAAAATATGACAATCTTTTAAAACTTGGCACCATGAAATACAAAGATATCACAACAACGAAAATATTAAAATCCCATAATCGTGGCAAACCTCTGATTTCCTCTCATGTAACAACAAATGAACACATAAACACTTTTGAGAAGAATTTTGATCTCAGTGAAGTCGGAACCAACACTCTCTAGACTAAGAGTATTATAACATTACCTTACCTGTGAGTACACAAAATCTAACAACAGCGGAAAGAAGTGTGTCCTGCTCCGATGCCCGGAACCTCAGTAAGGTTCCTAGGTCTCCCCTCTGTGTGATGAAGAACAACACTAGTGGAGTGATCCAGTCATTGACGGAAGCGGGGTCCTCATGGGTCTCTAGGTATTGGAACAATGTGCTGTAGGTAATCCCCTGCAAGTCCGCATCTCTCGCCACACCCCTGGGGGTCACTTGTCCTTAGAACAGTAATTGCAAGATTAATCTGAATACACAGTTTTAAATTTGACTCTGAATTGGTAGTATTCAGACTTAACATTAAAAACAACAAAAATAATACGATATCTTTACATGTCAAGCTAATAAAATGCAAGATACGAGAAATATTGCACATCTTATGTTAGATGTTGGATAGACCATGAATAACAATACCATTGATATACTTGAAGTCTACGCCCAGCACCACATATCTGATGGCCGCCCATTCCCCCCGGACACTCAGTCTAGTCATTACCTCCGACCAGGCCTCATTTCTAACATTGCTCAGACTTTTGTAATTTGCCTCCAACTCCTGCTTCTCTGTATTGTAATGCAGGTATATCATTACATCTTTTCCTCATTATAAAGAAACTCTTTACAAAAATCTTTTAACCTGTACTACACTACTTATTATCAGTTGTGTTTTCATAACAGTTGACAACAAATTGTTTTTATGATTTAAAAAAAAATGTCTGCACTTAATAACCATAATTTAAAAAAGAACTATGAATTTTACATGGCGATAATACCGGTAACTTGCCAGATGCCTGGTGTACTTATGTATTTATATGGAATATGAAACACAATTAATTCTATCTTCAAAACCTAAACAGAAAAAAATGAAACCTGTGATATTAGAAAAGGACGCAACAGCTTCCACAAGAATGTTGCATTTCTCCGAAGCAGTGCCATCTCCTTCCCAATAACCCTCCAAAAAGGCACTGAAAGATTCTCTGAACAGCTTCTTTTGTCTTAAAAGTTGGCCCCGTTTCCAGTGTCCCTGAAACAGTTCGTACTTCAAAACCCCAAACCATAAATATATATTTTAACTTAATATGCTTAGTAGAATGTATTTAGAGAGACGCATTTTAGTTGAAAACCTTCAGCCATGTTCGGTCACACCTGACTGCTTCTTCAGCATCTCTCAAAGCCTCTGTTACACTGTGTAGTGAAGTGTGAACAATGGATCGGTTAGTCAACACTATTGCTGCCTCGCGTGTCAAATTCTCATAACCTTTTACCATGGTTATAGCTCGATTATAGAAAATCAAGGCTTCATTGTATTCTTTGTTTTTAAATGCTATGTTTCCTTTCTCCTTTATTTCACTGATTTTGACCTTCACATGGCTATCTGAAATAGAAATTGCCCTGCTTGTATAGCCTTTACTTGTTCATTGTAAAATGGAAGTAACTATTTTTTCATTTCAGGAAATTTGAAACCACACTTTGTAAACAACAATATTCATATCAAATGCATTCGAACAAACCTGCCTTCTTTTACTTCTGATAGAACTTTAAAAGTACCTGCAACTTTTGTGGTAGTGGACAAGATATTAAAGCCAAGATCAATTGGTGTGAGGTAATCGATGGCAAGTTTGCCGTTCCTGTCTGGAATGGATGATCGACAGCCATTGTTGATCAGAAGGCGAAGCAGGGTCTCGCCAATCGAGTCATTGTATTTTACAGAATGCACAATTATATGTAACGCAGTTCTCCCCTCTCCGTCTAATGCATCCTTTGTATCTGGTGTTTTCAAATACTGACCGAACATCAGTTTTATCAAACTGATATTTCCTGTGTAAAATCAACATTTAAATTCAAAATTCAATGAATTGCAAAATAAAAGAACATCATCATGTTTTGTTTCTTTCTAGATGTGTCTTCACTTATCTGTATCCACTGAATACTTGTTGTATTGTTGCTACTTCATTTCTTTGAATTTACATTCCAAAGTGTAGCTTAATACATTTGACAAAATAATGGGTGAAGTTAGACACACCTGTTTCAAGTGCAACCTTCAGACCCACATGGATAACAGGTTTCTCCATCTTCTTTTCAATGTCCTCATACGATGCCCCACTCCTCAAAAGACAAATTGCCAAATCAACACCAAACCTCTTCAGCTCTGGTATGGTGATATTCTTCAGAAGATTTCCGACCGAGAGGTTATCTACCGGGCAGCTGGCTGCGGATGCGTCCAGGGTACTGGGAGGACCGGCGTGGACCCCCATCACCAGCAGACTGACCCCCTCCCAACAGTTGTTGCTGGCCAATCGCTGAAGCAGCTTCCTCTGTGTCTGAATGCTGCCTGTGAGAATCTCTGAATTCTCCAGCAGGTTTCTGGGGTCATCTGAAAGTAAGCTAACTATTAAGATTTTCTGTGTATAGGATGTATAAAACTATCTATCAATACCAAGTCTATGTTCAAATTCTTTACTTCGAAGAAAATGAAACTTATAATACATTACTGAGAGCTTAATCAACTTAAAAAAAAGATGTTTAGCGTAAAGTAAAAACCGGGTGCGTCTTTTTACCCCAAGGAACCCCAAGGATACCCCAAGAAACCCCATGGATACCCCATTGATAGAAATTGATAACTATTGATACCCAAGGGGTCTCATTGGAGTTCAAGGGTCACCTCTTGGTACCCCAATGATACCCCTAGGAACCCCAAGGATACCCGTAAGAACCCAAATGGAACTCCAATGATAAAAATTAATAACCAGTGATACCCCAGGGGTCTCATTGGAATCCAAGGGTCACCCCAAGGAACCCCAATGATAGAAATTGAAAACTATTGATACCCAAGGGGTCTCATTGGAATCCAAGGGTCACCACTTGCTACCCGAACGATACCCCTAGGAACCCTAAGGATACTCGTAAGAACCCCAAGGAACCCCAATGATAGAAATTAATAACCATTGATACCCCAGGAGTCTCATTGAAATCAAGGGTCACCACAAGGAACCCCAAGGTACCCCAATGATAGAAATTAATAACTATTGATACCCAAGGGGTTTCACTGGAATCCAAGGGTCACCAATAGGTACTATAAGGATACCCATAGGAACCCTGAGGATACCCCAAGGAACCTCACAGATACCCCAATGATAGAAATTAATAACTAGTGATACCCCAGCCCCTGAGGGGTCTCATTGGAATCCAAGGGTCACCCTTTGGTACCCCAAAGAACCCAAATGAATGCCAATGATACCCATGAGAACCCCAAGGATACTTCTGAGAACCCCATAGATACCTCAATGATGGAAAGTAAATTTGATAACCAAGGCCGGTCTCATTAAAAATCCAAGGGTCACCCCTGATACCCCAAGGAATCCCAAGGATACCCCAATGACAAAAATTAATAACTATTGATAACCCAGGATACTCATTGAAGTTCAAATGTCAACTATGGATGAATTTAACAATTAGTGTTGTCAAATCAGTTGAAAATCATAATCGAGTAATCAGCAGAATCTGGTGTCTCTTACCAACTGATGATCAGCCAATAATTGAATCAGTAACAAATTATATTAAATTCATGAAAATTGGGTACTAAATTTCATGCTATCATGGTTTAATTCAAAATATGTACATGTGTAAGTGCTATTTGCATGTATTTTTTAAAGCTTATAAGATGTATGTTGTATTTTCATTAATTAAGAAGTTACACATCTTTTGAGATTGAAGAAAAAACCCAGTTCACAACAGTTTTCATTTCATTAAATACAGAATAATAAACAAAATGATAGGTATAGTATTAATATAATAAACCAATTATATTTGAGTATTTAATCTCAAATCGATTATTGTAAATTGACAACCTTTTCAACTGATCTGTTCATCGTGACAACACTATTAACAATGCTGATACAAGTTGTTCATACAGATCAGGCCTAAACCATCTCATAATTCAAACTGTTTTGAAGTAATATAGAGAATAGATGAATTCATATTCCTAAGTCAAGGGTTTCCAATCCCTCCAGTACTCGGAGTGTGCCAGAAGCACTCTTGACTTAGAGAGATGAAAAGAATAAGGCGATGAAAGGAAAATATGGTGGGCAATGCTAGTTTTGAGGGGTATTCCACTTTGATATAATTTGCTAAGAAACTATAGGCATTCAATTAAAAAAAAATTGGGAGTACTTTTGAGAAAAGACAAGAAGTAATCATTGAAGTGTGGAGTGGGGCTATCTCCCCTTCATGGGTACAACATAATGGATTGACCCATTAGGGGTGCACAAAGTTCACCTGACAGGCACCAAGGTACCTGTTAATTGCAGGTAGACACCCCTTGTATATTCGTGGTAGCTCTTGGACAGGGATTAAAGGGCCAACATCACCCTTTACATGTAGACACAATGGCTTTACCATCACTGTTGCAATATATTTACCTGCACCTACATCTCCTTGTTTATTGGGGGTAGACAACCCTTGTGAATTTTGGGTAGCTCCAATGGACTTTTTGTCTGGATTACAAGGGGAATTCAAAGCCAAAACAGTACACAGTTTTGACCCAAAAGCATTCCTTATAAATTTTTGCCGAATGTGTATAGATAAATGGTGTTTAATAAACATGTACATCTGGAGAATCCCTACAGCAAAATGTTCCATCAACACTCAAATTCAAACACAATGAATAGTTTTAGCCCTTTTTCATAAAGATAAAATCTGTAATCTATACCATATTACTCTCAATAACTTATAAAGTCATAGACATGTAAGCCATTGATAATTGAAGATATCAAACAATTTTATTCATTCTCTCTCTCTCCCCCTCTTACTTATAACCTTTTCTTTTTCTTAGATAAGAGAGTAGAAAAAAATTGAATAAAATTACAAGGAGAAAGAATAATACAAAGTATAGGTTGTATTGAGGTACCTTAAATTAATGATGTGCATAAAAACAAACAAAGGAAAAAAGGATGCAAAGACTTGAAAATATGTTTCAAGAAATGCTATTTACTGTGTACATAGGTAAAATCTTAGCTCTGAGTAATTTCTCATAATCTAACTTGCGTAAAAAATATATCCCCCCCCCAACTACCACATAGTAGAACTTTACATACTAAACTAAAAATAAGGATGAAAAAAACCCCATTTATTCATATCAACTATTTTAAAATTAATTAAGTTTATATAGATATCATCAGTTAATAAGTTATGTATAAAGACCGGGAGTCAGTTGTTCCTTTTTCCAAAGAAGAGTCATTTAAATAATTAATGCGCATTGTTTAAATTTATCAATTAAGGTAATACTAAGTAAATACCATATATTTGGAGTTTTATTCAGGTACATTAGAGTATCTTTGAGGTTTTTTGGGTTAACATTTTTTTAGAATGTCATTTTTTCATGTGTGTTTATTGAATACTGGAAACCAATTAACTTTTACTTGCATGCGAGAATTTTTCATGAGGTCCACGGGAACCTCATCGTCACAAATATTTCTTGCCACGAATCAGTCCTTGCCCTATAGGTGTAAGAACAACACAGTTGTAGATTAGGGTTGATCGCAAAAACAAGTCACCATGGAGGAGTTTATCTTAGGTTATTCGGAAAATAAAGTCGTCACAAATAGGCATTGAAAAACAATGCATACAAAGCATATGATATCTTATGGTTTCCAATTGGACCAAATTACACAGAGTATTGTAAGGGTTCCTTGAAGTAGTTAATGGTATACACAAAGTGCCTGGGGTATCAAAGGTCATAAATGCATGGATGTATCATTGGAGTTCCATGGGGTTCCTTGGGATACCTAGGGATGACCTATCAAGAGTTTTAAATTTATATTATTAGGGTATCCTTGGGGTTCTATGGTGTATCAAGAGTTATAAATCTGTATTATAAGGGTATCTTTTGGAGTTCCTTGGGATTCCGTGGGGTTCCCTAGGGTTCTTAGAGGTGTGTCTGGGATACCAATGAGTCCCCAGGGGTATCAAGAATTTTAAATTTGTATTACCGGTATTATGGTATCCTTGGGGTTCCATTGGGTTCTATGGGGTATCAAGAGTTATGAATCTGTATTATTAGGGTATCCTTTAGGTTTCTTGGGGTATCCATGGGGTTCCCTGGGATACATAGTATTTGTCTTGGATATCAAAGAGGCTCAAAGTGTATCAAGAGATATAAAATTGTATCATTTGGGTATCCTTGTGGTTCCTTGCAGTATCAAGAGTTTATTATTTTTTTTAAAATTTAATTTATATTTGGATAAGGGTATTCTTAGAGTTCCTTGGGGTATCTGTGGGGTGTGTCTGGGATACCAATGAGTCCCCAGGGGTATCAAGAGTTTAAAATTTGTATTATTAGGGTATCCTTTAGGTTCCTTTAGGTATCCTTGGGGTTCTATGGTGTATCAAGAGTTATAAATCTGTATTATTAAGGTATCTTTGAGGTTCCTTGGGGTAATTATGGGGTACTGAGGGGTGACCCTTGCACTTTAATGAGACCCCTTGGGTATCAATAGTTATTAATTTCTATCATTGGGGTATCCTTGGGGTTCCTTGGGGTAAAAAGACATGCCGGTAAAAAACCACTTACGCCTGAGTGTGATGATAATGGAGACGATTTCCACAAGGAAACTAATGATCTCCTCCTTCTGGTCCTGACTCAAGGACACATTGTATCCTCCAATGGCGGCATCCAATGCAAAGTCCATTTGTCCCAGTTCCTTGTGGGCCTGTGCTGCTCGCCAGTACCCCTGGGTTATTCCAATGTATGCAAATATAACAATACAGTAACTATACCTGGTTAACGCAGTGCATGCAAAGATGATGTTACTTTTCGAAAAATGAACTGAAAATTAAGACTTCTTTAATAAAAAGACTTTGTCCCAACTGCTATAAACAAAATAGACAAAAATAACTTCTTAAAGTTAATGATGTTTCAACGAAGGATTTGTTTAAGATTTAAGTTAAAACATTTACTGATTTTATTCTGTTCAATGGCTACAGTTGTGTTATCTTAAAAGATAAATATAAACTCTCTCGCCAGCTGTGAGTTTTGGCAAAATAATTGTAGAAACTTAAGTTAAATGTTTACTTTTTGGAATAAAAATCAAACTTTATGGGGTGTATTGAGCCTTGATATATACTTAAAGATTACGTAAAAGGTAGAATTTAATGTTGTTAATATTAAATATGTTATGAACGATCAATGAATGGTCATAACAATTGAATTGATATTAATTTCTTGGTCTTTTAAAGGTTAGTTTAAATATTAAAATATGATGCAATTCAAACTTGAAAGTGAACGATTTTGAAAACAATGATATGGTCATAAAAAATTATTTGATTTTAATTAACTTCGCCTTTCCTCCCTTTTTGTTACTTTTTGTATGTGTAGTTATGTGACTGCTTGTATTAACGTGTATATAAAAGTTATAAAAATATGTTGAAAAAAGTGTTTACTATGTATGCCTATGTAATAATTATCTATATGCATTCATACGTAAAATGTTTAAAGCTTTAAGGGGCCCCACACAAGCAGAGGATATTCTGATATGAACAAATTTAAATCAACATAACCTGAAGATGCCCATACATAAATTTCAACTCTTTCTTATGAAATGATTTTTAATTCTTAAAGATTTCTATGTGAAAATCTAATCCACCTTTGAAGTTTTGCCCTATCCCCGGGTTTTATGATTTATACAAATTGAATCAACATTGCCCGAGGATGCTTCCATACAGGTGTCAACTTTTCGCCTAATGACCACATTATGGAAAGTGCTAATAGAAAATGTGCTTGATTTGGATAATCGACTATATCTCTAATGTTACTGTCTGCAGATTTTGACAAAAAAGCAATATAAACTTTGCAAAATCAACTTTGATTAATGTGATCGTATTGTATTTTGTTATGTTTTTTTTACAGTGGGGGAGGGAAGCTAACTGAACACTGAAAAGGGAGGGAAGCTAACTGAACACTGAAAATAATCATTACATTGTTTAAGATTTAAGTTACTATTATTAATTATGTAACTCTAACTTATAAGAACACCAACAATGAGAGGTCATGAAATAATATTGTACGATTAATTACACAGCATGTATTAACATTTTTACAACTAAAATGTCTTGCTTTTGATTATCAATATCCAAACTAATGTTGAAATCATCATAATATCATGTAAAATGAATAAAACTACATTCGTTGTTTTTTGGACTGGGCGGAAGGGCGAAACTATTTAGCCTTTCTACTACGCATTTAAATTCTACATTTTCATACTTACACAAGAGTACCCAAATTAATATAGCCATTGATCCAAATCAACCACATTTTTGATTAGCACTTTCCATACAGTTTGATTTCTAGAGAGTGTTTTATATTCCTTCTTTTTTTTTAAATGTGACCCCCGGTAGTGTTACCACACTCTAACCACAGAAAACACGATGCGAATAATTGTTAATTTTCATTCTAATCTTAAAAGGACATGGCTCTCCAATTCAGCAAACATGACTTCCGTTCACAGAAGTGGAAAATGTTAAAAGTTTGCAGACAGACAGATGGATAGACGAACAACAGAAAACAAGGGGATCAAGAAAGCTCACTTTCAGCTCGATCAGGTAAGATTTAGCCTACAAAATAATATGCATTACCTTAATCCAAAGTCGGTTTACATTTATGCTATGATTGGCTTCATTGAGGGCAAGTTGAAACTTCCGTTGTCTGTAGTAAACCAAAGATCTATTGCTAAGGATTTTCGGAATTTCGGAAAATAAATGCGGCAGTGTTTGTGCTATTTGCAGAGCCTCAGTGTACATCTCAAGAGCCTGCTGTAACTGGTTACCGTTCAAGGCCTGCAGAGCCATCTGTTTCTTGTGATGGAAGACCTGGCTCTGCATGTGCACGAACATGACTGTTGGATAGAGATAGAACCTGTGCAGAGATTAGAATCAACTAACATATTTGATTTTTAAAGGTGTTGCTTAACCTTGTATAGAGATGTGAAGTTTATGTTGAGTGATTTCATCATGCAGCTGTCACTCTTTGACTTTAATATTTAATCAAGTATTGGCTATTATGAGACACAGGGGCCACATCGCTCACATGAGCAACAAAAGCCTTTACCCTGATAAAAGCAGCTTGATGAAGTCAAATACAAAACAAATTTTAGCAGGTTATATCTTGTTGGGTTTTTCTTCAAATAGTTTTTTTTTAAATTAAAGATGTACTATTTAATTTGCTATTTCAGTGATAACTGTTTCTTTTTATCAATCATAATCAAAACTATGATTGTTTACATGTCGTCAAGACAATTACTGTATACCAATCTTTATTCGCAATGACTTCATTTCGCGATTTACCGAAGACAAACTGGTTCGCGGCTACTATTTTTCGCGAACAAAAAGTAGACTGTGGAAAAAATTATACCAGACACGTTTAAAGACTGAATCGCGGCGATAAATATTCAAGACGACAGGGTTCTTACGAAAAATTCTCGCAGGCGAATAAAAGTTGGTTTACAGCATTTTAAGCTATACTTTGTAACGCGAAAATATTTTGATCCACACTAGCGGAAGTATAGGCGTTCAACCATTTTTACGAAAGAAGCTTTAAAAATAAAAATTGGTTTATAATATTTTACGCTACACGTCGTAACGCGAAAATATTTTGATCCACACTAGCGATAAGTATGGGCGTTCGACAATTTATTTTTATGAAAGGGGCTTCAGGTATGCTACACTATTCCTATAATTTAGATTTGAAAGTTTTTCGAATAAACTTACGATCTGGTGGTCCATTCCAAGATGGATGTCTGTCAAAACTCATGGTTGCTAGCTTCGCTACTTACTCCGACCAAACCAAGAATGTGTTATATGCCACTCACACAGGTTTTATTCTTTGATTATTTAACAATCTGCAACAACACTGTCATATATTTACACAAAAATGTAATCAAATAAAGATGTATATAAAGTATATATCAATTTTAAACTTTTCACCAAGTGGGTATTACGAAAAACGCCAACATATATAGTAATTTACCTACACGTATCAATTAAAGAAGACTATGCTGAATTTTCAGTTGATACGAAGTGTTTCTTCCATTGTCGATTAATCTGTCTTTGAACAGTTTCAGTTTACAAAACTAAACACTTTACTTCGCTAATATACCGCGGACAATAAGCTATCGCTGTAAATTGCTGCATTACAGCGTCCAAGCCTACTAGAAAGCGATTGACTGTCGAAAATTAAGTTGAATGATACAAAGTTTAGGGGGTTCCTGTAAATGAATTGGACGCCGTCAGGTCGAAATTCGGTGATCTTTTTCAGTCATACAGGGAACAAAAACGATAAAACATTTAAAGCCTAGATTAGATGATGGACAATCATTCTTCTGCAAAACCACGAACGGTGTATTACGCCATGGACTACAAGTTGACATGGGATTGAGAAAACTGGTGGAAAATTGGTGGAATAGGATGTTTAAAAAAGGGAAGCACTTGGATAACACCCATCTATAGTGATTTTACCTAAGGCAGACAACTAAGCAAGGATTTCAGGGGACTAAAAAATGACAGTTAATAGTGTGGTTAGTGAAGACAAATACCCTCTGTCAAACACCGAAGACATTTTCGCTAGCTTATAGCCAGTGAAAAAATACCATCTAAGACTTAAATCAGGATTATTCTCAGCTTAAATTGGAGGAGAATTCTGCAGAGTGCTTAACAATTAATACCCACCTTGGGCTAATTCCAACAGTTGAGGCTAATAAATGGAGTCATCGTTTGCAAAGATATAACATGAAATTGAAATCAAAAAAGTGTTTGCCTACAATGCGGCCTATAAGGGGTTCCTGTTAGATGATGTTAAAGTATACCCGACAAAAAGAGAAGGTTTGATTAACAAACAACGCACCAAGACTAACGAGAGTAAAAAAAATTGAAAGCTTTTCTTAGATTGTTGAACAACTATGATACTTTTCTTCCAAACCTGAGTGCGGAGTTACAGCCGCTTCGTTATAGTCGTCAAAAAGTAAAGGACCATGGAATATTGGATTGCTGAATGTGAAAAAAAAGTTTTAATACAAGCAAAAAATGAACACTGAAAGTAAACTTTAAGTGCTTTATGATAAGCAAAACCTGTTCGATTATCATGTGTCTCTTTCTCATATGAAGTTATATCACAGGTGAAGAAGAGTGTCTCAGAAAGACCAAAAGCTTTTGTATCATTGTTCATTAATCCGAGAGAATCTGATGATAAAAAAGGAGGTCATATCGGCAGTTTTCAGGGCACACAAAAATAAACAAGTACTTCTTTGGATGCATGTTTACTATGGTGACTCATCACAATCCTTTGTTGTTTATTCTTGGACCTAT
>WFKH01011801.1:7475321-7492196 GCA_016163765.1 Magallana hongkongensis
CTAGATCCGCGCATGCAACTTCTTTGCATAACGGCAAGTCACTATTTAATTTAAAAAAACCCACAAATTAAATATTTTCTGTGTGGTATTTCGTTTTCTCATTCATAGCGATTACGGGGGATAACTCTTTTTAAATATGAAACCACGTGTTGAGGTAATGGACGCCATACCCCGTATTTACAAGTATAACATGATCACAAGAAATTTAGCAATAAGGTATTAATAAAATATAAAATGTTTGGTAAAGTATTATACTTAGTCTATCAGACAGAACCACGGAGGTTGGTGTTTCAATAAAATTTACACTATGTAAAATTACGATATGTAACGTTAATATATACCGACGAATACGAAAGAGACCAATCATCCACAAAACACAGACATAAATTTCATTTTTTAATTGCTTAAAATATACATGTTTAGCAAAGTAAATACAATATTATATAATTCTAATTACTCTTTTAAGTTTTTACATCGATATTCTGAAGTTAAAACGATGACTTCCTTAATCAGCGGTCATACTTTCACTATAGTAATCATCGATTGAAAATCGGCTTGTCCCCCAAATCGGCTAGTCTAAGGATTTTTCCTGAATTTTGTCTGAAAATGAGCAATTCGGCCTATGCCCCAGATCGGCATATGCCCCGAAAAATACGGTAATATCTTATATATATACCTTATCATATTCAACGGCTTCTGTCCTTGGTTTACAGAATACAATGCAAGCATTCCTTCTTCCAGTAAGAATTTCTTGCTGCAGCTCCATGGCTTTTAGCCCCCGTTTTCAAAGTTCATTCCTTTCGTCAAAACTACCCCATATAAAATATTCCTCTTTAAAATCTGGAGAGGCTTTGCAACATATGCAAGGGGTTTGGTTTGCAGCACCGACTTTAGAGCTTTGATTTCCAATACCTGGTATACTCTTACCTAGATTGCAAACCAGCACGAGTACTATAACAACTAGTAGACAAATTGTTCTCGAACAATTAGAGGTCTTTCCACCTAATTATATTTTTATGTTTATGGTGATGTAAAGAATACATAATAACTTGCTAGATTGCTCAATAGGGTATACTCTTTGGTCATCCGGTCAATGACATTAAGTTCTGAATTATGTCATGCGATTACTCAGGTATAAAAACAAAGTGAGCTATATCTAGTAAGCATTTGCACTTTGTTGGTATACTTTACACCATATTTTATAAGATATTGTTGCTGTAGTTTGAACTAGCTAAAAGATAATATTATACCTGTAATATATGTTGTACTAGAAATTGGAATACCACGAAGCCATCGTTGACTTTTTCAAGAGATTTTTTTAAAATTTACTTTAAGAATTTCCTGTTGTTTATCGTAAAGGTCTTTTGGATGACTTTCTGATGTTTTTCCCACTTATTCTGAACAAAACTGATGTGCTCGCCAGGTAAATATTCTTTACACAAGCCAATACATAGAAAACATAACAATAGAGGCTAGCTGTCTTTGTACAATATGAATGGGTTGACTGTAAAATTCTGAAAGAATTCTGTATTTCAAAAGGTATGAAATTAATTAATTAACAGATTTTAAAAGGACCTTGACCTTTATGTCATTTTTGATCAGCCAAGGTACAGTAGATGATCCCATCCAAAGTGGTCCGAAGTCTCTATGATAGATGGTAAAAAATTTCAATACTTTCAGGGACAATAGCTGCTAGAAGAGGACTTCTGATCCTTTCGGTATGAATAAATTAAAGAACCCTCAAAATGTACTGAAGATATTGGTAAGATTTTCCGGTGTTTATCTCTTAAGACTTCAGAGAAGTAGCAATAACAAGCATTACGAACATAAGGGGCAATAACTCTGTAACTATTTCAAGGTAGGAGCGGGCTATATTTTAAAATGTCTTAAGATGCCATACTACATCCATGAAAAAGATTTTCTGTACCATCCTAAACAAAAGAGATATAAAAACTCGTTAATTAACGGATTTTCAAGTGATCTTGACCTTTAAGTCATTTTGTTCGGTCAAGGTAGACGCTTACATCCACAGTGATTCGAAGTCTCTATGATATATATTTAAAAAGTTGGAAGTAATTTTATCAAAATTTCAATATTTTAGGAGCAATAACTGCTAGAAGGGGGCTTCAGATCCTTCCGGTATGATAGATTGAAGAACGCTCTTAGTGTACTGAATACAATGGTAAAAGTTTCAATTCTCTATCTCTTATGGTTTCAGAGGAGTAGCGATAACAAGTATTTCGTACAATAGGAGCAATAACTCTGTACTAACTTTTTTACGGTAGGAGCTAAGGGGCTGAAGACCTATATTTTGAAATGCATGTCTTAAGAAGACCTAATACATCCATGAAAAAGTTGTTCTGTACCACCTTGAACTATAGAGATATGAACAATAAAAATTTTTCGGATGTTCCAGTGACCTTTAACCTCTATATCATTTTGTTTGGCCGAGATAGACGCTTCCAGTCCAAGTGGTTTGATGTCTTTATGATGAAAAGTTAAAAGTTTTGAGTGAATTCAAAATTCTAGGGTAATAACTGCTAGAAGGTGACATCAAATCCCTTCGGTGTAACTTCCTAGTGAACTAAAGACGTTGGCAAAAGTTCCAAGTATCTACCTCTTATGGTTTAAGAGGAGTAGCGTTTACAAGCATTTCCTACATTAGGTGCTTTAACTCGGTAACTATTTCAAGGCAGCGGCTGAAGAGTTATCCTTTGAAATATCTTAAGAAGAAATGTTAGATCCATCACAAGCAATTTCTATACACTTTTAAACAAAAGATATTTGAAAACTCGTTAATACACAGATTTTTGACATTTATGTCATTTTGATCGGCCAAGGTAAACGCTCTCATCCAAATTGGTCCGAAGTCTCCATGATAGATAGAAGGTAAGTTGGAAGTTATTTTATGAAAATTTCAATACTTTCCGGGACCATAGCTGCTAGAAGGGGGCCTCAGATCCTTTCGGTATGATATGTTGTAGGAGCCTCTAAGTGAACTAAAGACATTAGTAAATGTTTCAAGTCTCTATTTCTTATGGTTTTAGAGGAGTACCGATAACAAGCATTTCATACATAATATGCGAGTTATCAGACAAAGGGTCGTTTGGTGTCATAACCTTTAATGGCAAATTACTTTAAAAAAGAAAGTTTCAATATACAAATGTATCTAAAATTAAAAAAGCTGTCCCAAGAAAAAAAAAGAGAAGAAAAAAACCCATAAGAAATACAAAAGGTATTTCACCTGAAAGGTGGAAAGACCTAAAACCATAAAGAAAACCAGACGTCTTTCACCTGAAATGTGGAGAGACCTAACTATCCTTACTGAAATGTCAAAGGCTTCATAACCATGGATGTCTCAAATAATGTTTTTTTAGACTGAAAAGTGTGGCTAAGGGGGGGTTATTTTTTCGGTACTGTAAGCCCAAAAATAATTGAAACCAATTTTTTCAGCGACTTTGGAAAAGATTGGTGCTCCGAGCAGCTTCAAAAGCATGTACTTCACAATCCTGAATACCCCGTCTTTGCTATATAACAAAATAATTGGAAGTGTTCTGTAATTTGGCAGTCCAAAAACGGCAACAGTGGTGAAGTACACAACAGGAGCTGGTTGTCATGGGGAAGGACTGCTAGTTGCTAAACAGAACACTTATCAAATCTGGTTCCTTGCCATTAACATCTTCTGATCCATGATGAATGTGCACTTTCACTTTAATAGACAACGGTATGCATATCAATTATCTTGGATTATGTAAGAGTAAAGAAAGGGCAAGTCTCTTTAGCTGAATCGTCTTCTTTAGAATTCTTAAAGGGCTTCCCAAGCCTAAAAACTGTACATGAAATTTTTATCGTGTTAATTCTTGCAGTAATAGCCATCGTCTTTGTCCATCAACTCAGTCCAATATATTTACGTGTTGCATCATTAAATAAAATTTCCTAGAAACCGATTTTCGAATGTATTCTTGCAGAGAGAGAGAGAAACACGAACGAATGTAGAGTTGAAGCTGATTTAGATAAAGGAAGACAACCCTTACACTCAGTATATCAACCTAAACTAACTGTCTTGGAATTCTTCATACTGAATGAAAAGATACGCGTTTTAAAATTTGCAAGAATAATGATTTGAATAACACAATGTGCAGTTGCGCAACTTTTTATTTTTATGGAACAAAACATGTAACCAAGAGACACTCAAAATCAGTGTCATGTAGGACAATGAGACAGCATCAATGTAAACAATACATTTCATATACATGTACTGTGCTTATGACACGTTTAGGCAAGTCTTCAATGTGGTTGTCCTCGTCATATTTTGAGAAGCGAGTTTTGGAGATCTACACGTGAACCATGAATTAAAATTAGAAAATGCGAGTTCCTCTAAGTTGTGGTGCATTTAATCGACTTTTAAATATGTTTGAATTAAAAATGCAATTAGCAGCCAAATGACTCATTTTCAAAGCCAGTAAAATGTAAATCCTGTTTTTAAGTAACCAATACTAAAATTCAATGCAAAATTATGATCATGGAAAAGCTCTGAAGTCCTTAAAATAAACATATTTTCTTTTTCAATTAGTTTTAATACAAGTGAAATACTTTATCAGTTAAATTCAAATACTCGGTATATTCAAGATGTTATGGTCCATCAACTCTTTCTGTATCGTTAGTTTTTTGGGCCTTAATTAGGACATTAATGCATGATCAGTTGAATACATCCTCATTAAACCTTTACACGAAAAATAAAAATAGAAATTAGTATATAAACCACCTAATCAATATTGTAAACACAAAAAAAATATAAACAAATAGATTAAAACATATACAACCTAGTTACAGAAATAATTCTCATTGCTGAATGAACAAAGATAAACAACACACAATTCATGTCAATAAACAAATTATATTGCATATTTACAATGAGCACAGTATTAAATAATAAAATGTAGAGAATGAATCATCAACAGAAGCACTATTTTATTTCAATACAGAGGAAAAAAACATAAAGTCTATTTCACTTATATTTATAGCTCTCAGATTCCAGTGGGTGACTTTTTATCGTCTTTGACTTTTTCTCTTCCCTCGTCCTTTTGGTCGCCTCTCTTTAGGTTCATCAACAACTGGCTCAATAGCTTCCTGATCTTCATCCAGAATTTCCTGCTTGTTTTTGGCTAGGTCAGCCTCCCTCTGTTTGTCTGATTTCTGAAGAAAGTACAAAAAATATTTTGCAATTTTCCAAACCATACTTATCTGGACCATCTTTAAAGACAGTAAAGAATTTTTTTAGAATAGCATATCCAACATCAGGTACCGGTACTGTAAACCAACTTTTATTCCCATGCGAGAAATTTTCGCGAGGTTCGCGATAGCCTTGTTGTCATGAATATTTCTCGCCGCGAACCAGCCCTTGTCGTTTGATTCTTATCACAGCATGGGTCTGGATAAGGCTTTGTCGCGAAAATTAGTCGTCGCGAACCAGTTTATCTCCACTGACTCAAGTAAATCGCAAAATAAAGTCGCCGCGAATAAAACTTGGTTTACAGTATACATCAGTTAAAAAAGAGTCCATATACATGTATATAAATATATTCAGCAGATTTTAGTAAAATTAGCACAACAAATCCACATACCTCTTTTCTCTTACGTGCTTCAGTCTCCACATAGCCTTTGATCAAGTGGTAAGAACCAATCATCTCCTGCACTTCCCCCCAAATTTCATCATTTTGCCAGTCACATCTTTTGATAATATTTTCTATTTTATTTTCCACCGACTCCCTTTGTCTACGTAGAGTTCCTATGTTGTAAGTCTCTTCCTTAAAGTGTTTTTCTACATATTCTGCTGATCCAAGCTTATAACGCTGTATGAAGCCCCGTACTTCACCAAGTGGGTCAGAAATCTCCTGCATATACTTTAGTCGAAAATGCTGTTGAAATTTGACCATTTCCTTATGCTTTTCATTTTTTTCATGTTCTTCTCGTGTTTCTTGATTTGCATCTTCTAAACTTTTCTGTGTTGTAAACATTGGGGGATTTCCAAGTACTGAAGCGAATGGATTGTCCATTAGTTTATCCGGACTTGGAGTTGTTTGGATCTGTTGCACCATTTCATAACTTGGTTGTGGCAGCTGCAATGGACTTGGGGGTTGTAATAATCCAGAGGATTCAGAGTCATTGGAAGTTTGTCTGTCCACAGGAAACAAAACACCAGTAGTCCTTTCTTTAAACTGTACACCACAAATGCCACATCCTGTGTTGGTTATCTGTATGGAGTCAAATACTTTCATTTTCTCTTCTTTCCTCTCTTTGCTTATTTGACGTTTAACAAGCTCAGACAATTTTTTTGCTTTTGAACAGAAAATGAATCTTCGCATGAACTGGTCAATTATCTTCCTTGCTTCATTTTCCCTATCACTTTTTTCCTTCTCCATTCTAGCTCTGTCCATTTGTATTTTCTCCTCCATTGTGATTGTGGTATCCACCTCATCAACATCTTCTATCTCTGTCCTTGCTTTACTGGACACAATATCATAAGGGTTGTTCATGGCCTGAAGTGTTTCCTCTTCCAGAAAGAACTTCTTGCTGAGCTCCATGGCCTTCAGCTCCCGTTTTCGCAGTCCATTCCTTCTGTCAAAATTATCCCAAATACAATAACCTAGAGAGTCATTCTCCCTCTTTGAAAGCAGAATCTGCAGTGCCCTTGCAACGTCTGCAGGAGATCCTGCTTGCTGCACTGACTTAAGAGCTTCTGACAGCCTGCTGGGGTATTCCTCCCATATTTTGATTTTACACAACTCACTCATGAGCTTGGTTTCCACTACTGGATATACACTCTTACCTAGATTGCAAACCAGCACCAGCACTAGAACAAGTAGTCTTTCTGCAATACCATAGTTTTCATGAGCAATGGGTGAATCAGGGTTGTTGGACTGAAATATGAGGCTAATGAGGTTTATTTTTGTTCTACTGGTTAGTCCACAAACAATTTCAATCAGTCTTTTTAAACGATCTTGAAACAGCTTGGTGTCCTGAATGGTTTTTCGCATGCTATGTCTCTGAACAGCTTCAAAAGTTGGTACTCCTTTCTCCTGAACAAATGTTGAATCTATGAAATAGATAACTGCAATGTAAGACTCTGGAATCACAAAGAAGAAGTTGGACGTGTTCTGTACTTTGGCAGTGAGACAAAAGGCAATTGTTGTGTAATATTCCATCCACAATAGGAGCTGGCTGTAATGGGGGAGGACTTCAACACTGCCAGTATTGCTCAACAGAATACAAAACTTGGTGAACTGTATCAGTGCTTCTGAAGGATTATTGTTCATTCCGGTTATCTGGTCATACCCCTCACAAAACCTTCTAGCAATTGAGCGGACATAAGTTTTCCCATCACTTTCATCTACCATCAGCCCAAGTTTCATTGCCCATTCTGTCTTTCGCCTACCTTCTTTTCTAGAACATTCCCTATTCATTGAGTCTTCAAATCTTGACATGAGATCATCAAGTCTTGGCCTCATTTCCAGATTTAACAAATGAATGACAAAGCGAATCATTACAAATACTTTGATGTTGTCTTTCCTTTCACAGTTTTCCATTTCATCATATAGATTTTTAAGATAACGTACCATTCTTTTTTTGACATACATATTTGACAACTTAGAATATCTCAACTTTTTCATCAGATCTCTAGCCCTTTCAGAGTCTGAAGATATGATAGCAATGTGACAATTCTGTGGAATAAGATCCTCCAGTAACCAATTGCATGCCTTGTACCTTTCTTCCAACTCATTAGAAATAAAGCGTGCCTCTTTATCAAAATCTGGTTCCTTGTTTCTGACATCTTCAGCTCCATGATGAATGTGAACTTCCAGTTCAATTGCTAGCATGTCATATTCAGTAAGCAAATCAAATTTCTTGGGTTTGAGAGGAGCATGAAGAAAAGGGCAAGTCTGCTCATCAGAATCATCCTCTTTAAAAGTCTTACAGGTCTCCCCAAGCTTAAAAGCTGGACATTGCTTACTCTTGTTTCTGCAGTTAGTGATGACATCTTCCAGTATCCTCTTCCATACAACTCCTCTTTCCTCCAAAAATTTGAATATTTTTTCCCTAATTTTTTCCTTGTCTTCTTTACATCTGAATGCCTCTCTATTTGTCTTTGGCATAACCAACAGGGCTCTTGGTTGCTGTTTTGGGTAATAAACAAGTTTATTCTCTTCCTCTGCAGGATAAAATCCAAAGAATTTGAAAATTTCTTGAAGACGGTTCCTTTCATTTTCCATATTATGCTTTGCAAGCACAAACAAATTTACAAAAAGATTCTGCATTCCAAGGACACATTTCCTGAGATTTTCTCTTTCATAAAGATCAGAGTTGTGAACCATCCAATGCATGCACTCCAGTTGGCCTATTTCTGACCTTGGTCGTGATTTGGAAAATGCCCCAAAAGCTTTGTTGATGAACTCGGTCCTTCCTGTTAGTTCTCCGGTTAACAGGGCCGCTTCACCTGCCGCTAGCTTGTTCTCCAAGTCTTGCAGAGAGTAAAAGGCTCGGTTCAGGTTTTCACATATCTCACTTTTGACCTCTTCCTCTATATCTCTGTAGTCTTCATACTGACTAAGTCGTATCTTGCTGTCCAGGATAAGACTCTGTCCTATTGCGTTTTTGTCTTGTGATTTCTGAGCACACTGTAGAGCCTCTTTGTTCATACCTTTCTTTGTGTACAGATCTACAGCGTCTGCAAGCATGCCTAAAACACAGTAACAATGTACATAACTAGTAGAATTCACATAGTTCATACATACATACAAAAAAAAAAAATCTGATTCATTGGCAATGCAACTAATTTTGCCGTTTTCAATTAATTCAATAAACTGCTGATTTTTCAAAATTCATAATTATGCTGGAGATGTTCAATAAAATTACAATGATATACGATCATTTCATTAAAAACAGAAAGAAATAACCACAAATACTATAAAAACTAATCAAAACACACCAGCTTCCTGAAACATTTTTGCAGCTTCCTCAATATAGTTTTTGCGAGTCAAGAACTCCGTTCTCTCCTCTAGCTTTGGCAGTCGCTCTAGAGCTGCGATCATTTTTTCCTTGTTTTTGGAGCGGTGATAGGCCTCAGCTGCCTTATAACTCAAACTCTCCACTGTATGTCTGCGATCTGGAGCGTTGTCTATCAGAATTCTGGGTGGTGGCGTCAACTGTGTTTCAAGTTCCTTCAATGTAAAGCAACAAACTTTAAACTCGCCAGTCATCATACTTCATTCAAAAGATCTCTATTTTCACTATTAATGCTGAATGCATAATGAAAGAACAATTGCATCTTATATTGACTGTGTTGTGGAAAGGACTTGAATCCTACACTCTCATTGAAGTCTTGAAAATAAATAAAATGCATAGCAAATAATTACTCATTAACATATTACAAACAATCAACAGTATTCGTCTAACATCCTTAATACTTCTGTAAAACTATAGAGTGTTTATAACTGGATATGTCACTAACCTTTCTAAGACTCTTGTATCGCCTCAGTGTATCAATGGCCATTTCATACAGATCATTCTCTACCAAAGTCTCCACAGCCAGATTGAACTTTCCAAGCTGCTCATAGCACCTGCTTCCCTCAATAGGACGCTTTAGTTTTCGATAGGTCTCTCCAGCTTTTTCTAGCTGAAAATAAAAATTTATACTGAAAGATGTGTGCTTAAATCCAAAAAAGATTTTTGCAGGAGGTACAAATAAAGTCTAGTGTACGCTACCTGATTCATTTTCTCATATAAATGAGCTACTAGCTCTTTCTCTCTGGAGTTCTGTAGACAGATGACTGCTTTGTTTGGCTGCTCACATTCCAAGAATTGCTCTGCTGCCAGTAAAAACGCCTCTTTCATTTTTGCAGGGGTGTCCTTTATTCTAAAGAAATCATTCAGAGATGCAAGAGATTTCATATATTGAGCCATAAAATTATAAAACAATGTCACCATGACCTTATTGCTAAAGGTTCACATGGTCAGATATATACTTGACTTGGCGCTGCTTCAATGTATATAAGGAATGTAAGGCATTAACTGAGGTACTTACTTGCAGGAGTAACCTTGTTCTACATTAAGGTCATTACAGACCCCCCCCCCCCCTCCCCCCTCCTCATGCACAAAGTTTGATGATCCTAGAAATTCCACTGTGTACAAGACAGGATAAACTAGAGGTACTGTGAGCAAGCTCACAATTGATACCCCCCGCTAAGAAAAAATCATAAGTATTTTTTCTATTATAGAAAATAATGGATGAATCTATTTCACCATCCATTTTCTATAAATAACAACTGCTCTATTTTTTAAAACTGTTAATGCTAATGAGTACACAATCCAATTTCTATTCTTTGAATTCCATTTTATTTCAATGTAACTTTAATGCATGAAGACATTTGCATCCTTATGTTAACAAACATGACTCGAATCAAACGATAATCCACATGTCAAACAGCCATTAAACATTTTCAATGTTTGGTATACTGAGCCCAATTTTTTTTCGAAATTTTTTTTCCAAAAAAAAGAACACAGCGGGGCAGGCCTTTTTCAGAGAGACGGGCGGGGATAGAATCTAAAAATTAATTTTATGTGGCCTGACACAAGCAAGCTTTGTGTCAAATTTTAGCTTCTAATTATTTCCATTAATACAAGACATGACACAGAGAGGAATAAAGAATTTTTTAAACAATGACCTTGAACTTCCCCAATTGACCTTGGGTCAAGGTCATGACACACCCTCAGGTTATAAGCAATCTTTGTGTGAAGTAAGAACTTCCAATATTTGTCCATAAGAAAGATATGGACCAGACACGAAATTTGCACTTTTTCTGCCAGTGACCTTGACCTTGCCCAAATGACCTTGGGTCAAGGTCATGACACACCCTTAGGTCATAAGCAATCTTTGTGTAAAGTAAGAACTTCCAATGTTTCTCCATAAGAAAGGACCGGACACGAATTTTGCACAGACGGACGGACAAAGTGATTCCTATATACTCCCCCAAACTTCGTTTGCGGGGGTTATAAAAACCAGAAATACCATCAGGCAGATGGAAAAATGAATGAACAAACAGAAGAACAAATGTATGTTGAGTGTATAACATGTATAACACAGACAGACATAGGAAATTCAAGTACAAGGATGAAGGGACATTGGCACAAAAGCCATAAATTTATAGCGAACTCAAAGACCCAAAAAGATATCTGAATACTTTGACCTTACATACTGGTATTTAGGATTCTTTCTCTTTTCTTCACAATCTCTCTTCACTTTTTAATCATTCTTCTTCCTATTTCAATAAATTTTAAATGTTAGCTTGAGAGGAGAAGACAAACCTTGAGGCTAAAAGGGCCGACTGATGTGCCTTGGCGATTTTTTCCATGTGGTAGTTCTTGCCGCGATTGAAGCACTTTGCGGCTACCTCATACAAAGAGTGTTTCATAAACTCTCCTCCTCTTTGCAGCCATTGTTCTGTTGAGGACTCCTCCGCAAACATCCCTCCAGCCGAGTCTGAAATAAAGACAGCTCTATCAACACAAATAACCCCACAACTGAGGTTTCAAATACTGCAAAGAAAAAAGAACATAGTCATAGCCACTCTCCTAATTATAATAATTTTCACAATCAATTTTTTTTAAAGAGAAAAAATATATCAACACTCTATCACAAAAAAATTGCAAAAATTAAGTTTTTATTGATTACCATTTTCTACTTCAGCACTAGTAATATTCCTTGTCAATTTCCGAGCCTTGAAATACTCAAACATGGGCGCCCTTTTGTCCCGATCCTCATCAAATATCCACACATTAACACGGGCTCTTGTGACTGCAGTGTACAGGTGCTTCAACTCTGAGTTCAAAACCTTGTGTTGATTGGGGTCAAAGGCCAAAGGTCGAGGACGATCACCAAGTTTGAGGACATCTGGAACAATGGACAAACTTGCAAATAACACTGAAATGTTTTACCTTTGGAAGAGACTGTGAGTTAAGGAAGCAAAATCAGAGAAATGCTTTTTCTCACTGTGTACCTGCATTGATTGAAACTAAACTTTCCGAGCTGTGAAGATCGCTCTGCTCACTTGTTGCTGCCAACTTTTCGAGGAAATCTGTCACTACCCTCCATTCTTTAGTAGCCTATAAATGTGATGCTTTAGTACACTTTCAATACCCTTGTATAATCATTATCAAAAACCAAAAATGTTATTGCAGAAAAATGCTTAATAAACTTTGTCAAAAACTTTCTCATTATATCTAGATATCAAACAAATAAAAGGGTAACAAAAACTCATTAAGGTTGTACCTGAGAATCTTTGAAGAAGTTGTAGAGTAGGATGTCATCAAATTCTAGTCCCTTGGCCTCGTAGATGGTAAGAATCAATCCAAGGTTGAGTTCCTCTGGAATGGTGTCCCGAGCAGCCTCATTTACAACTAAGATGGCTTGATGGGCGCCAAACTCAATGTGGGAAGTCTTCCTTTTGTTTCCACGTAGAAGCACAGCTAAATCACTGTATAACAAGGTATAGAAAAAATTCACAAACTTAAATTCAATTTCAGACATGCTAAATAACTCAAGAATATTTCTGATGGGGCTTGCCTAAAGCTGCAGGATTCCAGAAGGACAGGGGGAGGTCCCTGGAACAGCCCTTGGTCCTTCTTCAGTCTGTCAAAGGATTCTGGGAAGAACTCGACCATCAGATCCAGGATACTGGAGGCCAGAGACAGAATCCCAGCGTGGGACCGGTAATTGTGGGTCAACTGATGGACCTAGAGACACAAAACGCTAAATCATAATCTTTGAGTGGAAATATTTTTTAAGAATCACTATAGCATGCAATAATGAGATCTACTGACACATTTACCATAATGTTCTAACACTCATCATAGAATATACCTGCAACTGCTATTGAAAATGTTCAATAATAAATTGAATTTGAAAAATATATAATATATGAGGTATTTGTAAATGCAATATAATTTCAATTGTTTTTTAATTTTCATGAAATCAAATGTATCAAAACTGGTTAGTAAAGATTTGATAATAATATTGGGCCCTCACAAGGGAGTAATGATAACAAGAAATACCTTCTTTGGCACTTTTACACCAGAAGACTTCCCAATGGCATGCATGGATTTTTTGGCATAGAAGAAGAGGGAGCGAAGGTCGTTGAACCTGAAGGCTATGCCCCTCATGATGCTCTGGGCGGTATCTCCAGTCAGGAACATCTCGTTGGGGGAGTGACACACCCTCAGTAGTAGACACAGCTCAGCTTGGGTAAAGTCCTGAGTCTCGTCCACGTAAATCTGATGGATAATCCACTTCATCTCCTTCTCTTTCTTCAGCCTACAGAGAATATAATCTATTTTTATTTGAAATTCATTATCATACATTCTAATGATGATTACTACTGTCTGTGTGGTTGCTGGTTCTAGTCCATGCATACAGTTCTAGTGATGATTACTATTGTCTATGTGGCTAAAGGTTCAAGTACATGCAAAGGAAACTTGATAGATGATATAAAAAGATTATGATTAGCAAAGTAATGTAGACCTCTTTAATTTTTTAACATATAATAGCCAAGAAAAGAAATCTATTAATGTGTGGCCAAAGAACTAACCTGTTGAACACATTTTGAACTAAATCTGTCTCATCAAACAAGAATTTCTGTCTCTTGAAATGGTCATATTTCTTGAAAATATCATAGATGTGCTCTCTTTCCCCAGAGAAATTAGGAGCCCGCTTTCTACCCAAGTCCAAGTATTCTTCTTTTGACAGGTACCCCAAGGGCTTTGACAGCGCCTCAAAGGAGCCTCTGATAAAGGACATTATCTCCATCCAGATCAGTGAGGGGTGGTACCGTGTGGACCACTTCTTGCTGATCCGGGGCCAAACTTCCTCCGCGAATACTTCATAGGTCACCTCCCTCCGTGGATCCACTTTTTTACGTGGTCGTTTCTGCGAATCCTGGTCATTGTCGTCATCTTCGCTGTCATCAGCGTCCTGGTACTGGTCATCTTCATCCTCCTCATCTTCATCGTCTGATCCTTCTTCTAACATAGGTAGGAAGCTGAAGGCTCCATCTGACTCAGCCCATCCCTGGACTTCAACCTGTTACATGTGTAGATCAGAAAAAAGTTTCACAAATCAATAAAAACCCATATTATTCCAGTGTGAGCTAAAACCCACATAAACAAGAGGCCCATGGGCCACATCGCTCACATGAGGAACAATAGGTATGATAAAATCAACTTAATGGAGTCGTAATAAAAACTATCTGGACAATGTAGTATAATACATGTAGATCCTGTATAAATAAAAATCAATTTTTTCCACTGGATATTCTTATGTTTATTATCATTAGTCCCTTTTCTAACAGGATGATTTTATAGTAATATCACATGTTGAGCATTGCATCTCAAAAAGATCCTAAACAATTGTTTATAAATGGGATATAAACCTACATCAAACTCTGAACCCCTTGTGAGACCCAATTGTCCAGGAATCATCCAGAAGCCAAAATCTAAACAATATTAAATACTGTAAATTCCTAATTAAACGGAATTAATATCCGCGTAAAATTCGCGAGAAGCCCGTCTCGCGAATTTTAAAATCTCGCTTTTAAATTTCAGACATATGTAAACTACATGAAACTATGATAAAATTTCGGCATTCGCGATTTTATGTTCTCGCAATTTGATGTTAAACCGTTGAATCGCGGAATTAAGTACTCGCGTAAAATAAGGAATCTACAGTAATCACCTGGCTGATTAGTTTCTGAGAAGAAGATTTTTAAAGATTTACTCTATGTAGATATTTGATCCCCAATTGTGGCTCCACTCTACCCCTGGGGGAAATGATTTTCACAACTTTAAATATACACTAACTGAGAATGCTTCCACATAAGTTTCAGCTATCCTGGCTGATTAGTTTCCGAGAAGAAGATTTTTAAAGATTTACTCTATATATTCCTATGTAAAAAGTCAACCCCCCCTTTTTGGCCCCACCCTACTCCAGGGGGTCATGATTTTCACAAGTTTGAATCTACACTACCTGAGGATGCTTCCACATAAGATTCAGCTTTCCTGGCCAAATGATTCTTGAGAATAAGATTTTTAAAGATTTACTCTATATATATTCCTATGTAAAAAGTTGAAACCCCCATTTTGGCCCCACCCTACCCCAGGGGGTCATGATTTTCACAACTTTGAATCTACACTACCTGAGGATGCTTCCACACAAGTTTCAGCTTTTCTGGCCTAATGGTTTTTGAGAAGAAGATTTTAAAAGATTTACTCTATATATTCCTATGTAAAAAGTCGACCCCCCCATTTTGGCCCCACCCTACCCCCAGGGGTCATGATTTTCACAACTTTGAATCTACACTACCTGAGGATGCTTCCACATAAGTTTCAGCTTTTCTGGCCAAATGGTTTTTTAGAAGAAGATTTTTAAAGATTTACTCTATATATTCCTATGTAAAAAGTCGAACCCCCATTATGGCACCATCCTACCCCCGGGGGTCATGATTTTCACAACTTTGAATCTACACTACCTGAGGATGCTTCCACATAAGTTTCAGCTTTCCTGGCCAAATGGTTCTTGAGAAGAAGATTTTTGAAAATTTCTCAAAAATTTTCATTAATTCCTAATTATCTCCCCTTGTAAGAGGGCTTGGTCCTTAATTTTCACAACTTTGAGTCCCCTTAGGCTAAGGATGCTATGTGCCAAGTTTGGTTGAAATTGGCCCAGTGGTTCTTGAGAAGATGTTGAAAATATGAAAAGTTTACAGACAGACAGACAGACAGACAGACAGACAGACGGACGGACGGACGACAGACAAAATGTGATCAGAATAGCTCACTTGATCTTTCAGCTCAGGTGAGCTAAAACATAGGTAATCACAGATTACAAAGCTCACCGAGACGAGGCATTACTTTTATGAGGCATCACCTTTATAAGACCACCTTTATCATATTATATGAAAATCATAGTGAATGATCTTGGATATTAATGGATTCTACATACATACTGTTTTGACACAATATTGTATATCATATGTTAAAAATTTCTATGATAATCATATGTTCATTTCATACGGTATTATAAGATACAATGTTTATCAATACAATAATATAAAATATGATATTGCATCCTATGATACTTGCAATATATATCATATAATACTGTAATAAATAATGATGCAATATGATATTGTAACATATGATATGACATTTTATCATGTTATACATTATTGTATTTGATCATAAAATACAATATCATAATATATTATATACATAGGATACAATATAGTATTATATGATACAATATCATATCACATAATACATCACAATATTGTAACATATGATATTATATTGTATAATATAGTATGATATTGTATTGTATGATACTGTATCATATTTGATACATAATATGATATTTGATCATATGATACAATATAATTTAATACAACATTATATCATATCATATGATACAATATCATGTGATATAGTAATATATTATTTAATACAATATCATAGTATACAATATCGTATCATGATACAACATTATATATTACAACATCATATAATACAATTTCATGTTATATAATAATATATAAATTAATATCATATTTAACAATATTGTATCATGATACAATATTCTATATTATAAAATATCGTATCATACGATACAATATTATAAATTGCAATATCATATGAAACAATATAATGTGATAAAATAATATATATTACAAAATCATATTATACAATATTGTATCATAATATACAATACTATACATACCAATATCATGATACAATATCATAATATACCAAGAATTTGATACAATATCATAT
>WFKH01011801.1:7494348-7507126 GCA_016163765.1 Magallana hongkongensis
GCCGAAAGCTTTAAAAGTTTCTTCTTGTGGTGAACGAGTTGAATGTCTACTCGTTTCCGTAGATTCTCCATTGTCTTCCCAAAGACACTGTTATTCATTAGTTTGAAAAAATCTTTGTCAAACTCGTTGTTGGCGTTCTTTCGTTTACTGGTATTAAAATCAATGTAAGCTTTAAGCCATGGGCTCTGCTTGAAGGACAAAACCCGGTGAACTTTAGCAAGTCTCATCCCCAATGCAAGGTAGAGTTGTAAGTTTCTGTAGTGGACCACGTAGTTTTCTTTATCATAGAGATTGGGCACTAGCTTGGTAGAAGTGCTTTCTTTCATTTCGAGTTTAGTCAAAAGCTCTTTTTGATAAGGGGAGAGCATCTCAGGTTTGATTTGGAAAGATTCTGGAGCTAAGGGATAGTCACTATGGTAGTCATGCAATTCCATGGGATATTTCAGATCGACCTCAAAGACATAACCAGTGTTTCCATCGATAGGCATGGAATGGACGTCGATCATTTTCATTTCGTCGGGGGTCAACCAACAAAAATCATGAGTCGGCAGCGACTGACTCATGGCCCAACCGTACAGATTGTTAGCATCCAAATACATCAGATAGTTTGAGGGTTGAAAGGGATCATATCGCTAAGATAGCGATTGTTAGCATTTGCATACCTTTGAGAAATCATAGCAATGCCGCCTCTGAGCCCTTTTTCTACAAACAAATGCATATCTGGATCGGTCAAAAGCTCAAGTTGAACACCTGTCATCTTGAGAGCGGCCTGCCATGCTAGTCCCGGGGCCGTGTAAAAATGAGCCGCATCGAGGCCATACATGTTTAAGCAGAGATCACGAAAATTTTCAAACACATCAGCTAAAAGATGCACGTCGGTTTCCATGTACAGATCATGGTATTGTCCTAAGTTCTGAATGTTGAAAACATCCCAAACCCATTGCGCATGCAAATAGTCTTGATCGGATACAGTTTTACCGTCAAGATCGTTGTAGAAAGTTCGTTGTGGTGGAAGTGTCGTTTCTTGAAACTTTTTGAATGAGTTCATGTAGCGGTAAGGATACACTCCTTTTCTGCTTAACAATTGAAGCTTTGTCTGCTCGTTTCCTGGGTGGGTAGTGGCTACGTATGCTTGGAGATGAGGACATTTATGAAGACCCTCTTTGGCTAGATTTGTCGATAGTTTGTCGAGAGATGTAGACAAAAATTGGAACGTGTCGACGAAATCTAATCTTCCTAATGAAAACGAAATGTATTTCTCGTGGTTCTGGGGAATACAGTTGATTTTTTTGTGCTTGTACTTGCCGAGGGCATTCATAATATGGTGAGCATCATATCCTTTCAGGTTATGAAAAAATACCGGTATTCTCTCTCTGAGTCGAAGGTTTAGATTACAATTACTGTGAGCTGCGCCTCGAAATTTTCCCGTTACGTGGCAGTGATCACGAACGGTATCTTCTCCCATTTCTTTGTTGCAGATGTGGCACTTAGTCGATTCCTGGAATGCTTTAGTCTCCTCTTCAGACAAATCCATAGGCTTTGATTCGCGTAGGACCCCCAAAAGCTCGTCTTCTAATTTGATTAGATGGTCAATAAACTTGTCAACGGCATCATGACCACGGTAAGTCACGTGATTCATTGTGATATTTGATGAAAGTCCGACAACTTTGTAAGTAAATCCGGAGGGGACGTGTTTTGCTAGCTTAATAGTGGACGATTTACTAGGATCCGGTTGACAACCATAATGCCTCTCAAGAATACTTTCAAAGTCGGCATAGATCACAAATGGAACCTTAAGTTGCTTGGAAACATCGCTGAACTCTAGCCATTTATCTTCTTCAGTTGGCATTTCGGTCCGCTGTGCACCGTGTACTTTACAGTAAGGCACGTGTTTGTCTAAAAGGCGCTGTTTAGTGAATCCATGCAGACAATAATGACAATGAAACTGTTGGTTTCCTTTTTGTCCCTCATTCAGTAATCTGTTAAAGTTTTTTATCCAACAACAGTGCGAGTTTTCTCCCCTGTCTAGGACGAGGAGATCCACATGTTTTAATCCTCTTTCTCTTGTCAAATGGAGAGGATATAATTCTCGCTTTTCATAACCAAACACATTAATGGATATGTCATTTCTCTTCTCGAATTTGGGAATGTCTCCAACCTGAACAGGAAATGAAATGCCCGAGAAGTCTAGCTTCTCAATGTGTGGCATATAATTCATAACTCGTTGTGGATTCTTTGTCACTGGGTAAAGAGCAGCTAATACCGACCAAATGAAGCATTTTTGATCGGTATTCTGGACGTTGACAATGGCTTTTTTGCTGGCAAGTTTTGGTGGAAGTGATAAATAACTGGACCCTTTTATCGGATTGTATTGCACGATATGAATTGCCACTCCCAGAACCTTGTCCAGTACCCAGTTACTGCCTTCTCTTTGGTATTCAATGAAAGAGTTGAACATTTTCATGATGCTCTCCCTCATAGCGGGTTCAACATCTTCGTTGTTAAGCACTATATGGCAACGTCCGTGGAAATGAGGTTCTGCAATTTCCACTTGTTCTCCTTTGGTCTTGGTGTAGGGTGAGATAGAATTTTATTCTTTTTCTTTTAATGCGTTCTTTTTTTAAAATCGATCTGATATTCTCTTCCTTAACTTTAAGGAAGGTCAAGGGATCGTACTTGCTTTTGTCTGTCGCTTCTAAGAAAATTTTCTTTAAATTTCCCTCAATAGCCTCTTCCTCTAAATTACAATCTTCTTTTACCTCATCAGCTTTAGTCTCTATAAATCAATTAAAAAAATTATGAACATAGATGATTTAAAATTAAGAAGGAAAAAAAAAGAAAGAAAAACAACACTTATCGCTTTATCATTTATATCGTTTGATGATTTTCCACCGCCTGATTGATTAGGACACACATTTTCTTTGTCATCACTGTCACAGTTCGTTGAATCATCCACCGTTTCAGAATCATATGATTTTTTATCTGAAGTTATTAAGTGGTTTCTTGTGTGACGTAAATAGCTATCCCTTCTGTTAAAGTTTTTTCCACAAGTCTGACAGAGAAAGGAGTCTGATCCATGTGTAGATCGCTGATGTCGAAGCAAATTCGATAGTCGAGTGAAACTCTTTCCACAAACTTCACAAGCAAATTTATCAGCGGCCATGTTTTTTTCTGTTTAAAAGTATCAATATTTGTTATGATATTTTTTTTTATGATAATCAATCACTACTTACTGATTTTTTGTTTTATTAGTTTAATATGCATCAGTGTATCAAATCCGAAACCCCTCATAGCTCCATATTAGAATAACAAATTGTAGTAAAATTGTTTACTCAGTCGTAAAACCTATACCTTTAAATTTCATTATCCAACTCATACAAGTCTATTATACAAATAGAAAGCACTGTTAAATCACTCACCCGGAAAACCCAAACAATAGACAATCTTTACAATTAAAATAACAGTTCATTGTAGCTATTTAAATACGTTTTTTTCATGTTTTTTAATTCACTTTCTGTCTATTTATTTTTTAAAAGAGTGTAAAATAGTTCCTACCTTTAATGGATTATTTCCGAAATCTAAATAGCAACAACACAATGCAAACTTCTTTGAAACAATCTCCGATGAGACGTCTCTGGCAGTTGTAGTATATTTGATTTAAAAGCGAAAAGTTTCTCAATTTATATCTGCATATATCTCCATGGTGATTCTAAAATATCAATTTATCTGATTGGTTACTTTATGATCACGTCATTCTGTCGTCATAATCACAGTCATTGTTCATTAAAAAGGGGTAATTTTCCATTCGGAAAGTCCAGTAGAATTATTTATAGAATTTTTGATTTTGTTGATGAATATTATTTGTTATTTAGGAAGAAGATTTTGAATACTATAATTGCTTACTGGATACTTGTCATGAGATTTAACATACTGTTATATGAGGATTTTTTTCTTTAACAATCTATAGCAAAAAAAAGGAAAAAAATAATAAAATAACATATAACAAAAAACAAATAAATATTATCAAACACTTCAACTTATTTCATAATCGCATTCACACCTTTCCTAACAGTGATCTTGAAGCCACTCGGATGTATGTACCTGTATTAAAATGAATGAGGTTTTACGGTGTGTGAACACACCTGACATTTAAATGTCCAAGGTCATTAAGACATGTCTCTACCTGTGTTGTTTAAACATGTTTTTACCTGTATTATTTCGGTTGAGTAAATCTCCATTCAAATGCATTCTCAATGGGATCTTTTATTCCTTTGTTGGATACATCTTTCATCGATTAGAAGGGGTTTTACTGTTTACGTCATGGAAAACTCCCATAAGGGGCTACAAGACCCTTTTATGTTTTACAATCATCTCTTTTATTTGCAATTGTTTGATTATCAAAGACGTGGTATTTTCATCTTTTAATTGTTAGAACAAAGAATCTCGGGGAGGGGGGGGGTTAACAATAAAAACAAATATGAGAGGGTAAAAACAGGTTAAATTTGATGGGGGTAAACAATAAAGGGGTGAAAGTTGATATGGGTTGATAATTAGAACAAAGGGTGTTGGTTTCCATAAATCTCCATTCAAATGAATTTTCAATGGGGACTTTTGTTGTATACATCTTTTATCGATTAGACGAACGGGTTTACTGTTTACGTCATGGAAAACTCCCATTAGGGGCTGCAAGAATCCCCTTCATGCTTTACTTTAAACTCTATTAGACAATTGATCATTTATCAATAACGTGGCATTTAGGCATATTTAAATAATAATTGTTTAAACAAAGACGGGGGGGGGGGGGGGGTCACAACAGAACAATTAGTGAAGAAGGCAGGGTTAAAAAATAGAACGAACTTGATTGGTGTTCAACAATGAAACAGAGGTCAACGGGTGAACAATAATAGGGGTTAACATATGGAACGGATGATGTTGGGGTTTCCATGGTTATGGATGACGTCATTGGTGTTGCTATGGTTATGGATGACGTCAGTGGCTCCAAAGCTCCACTGTGGAGCCCATAGTAAGGTATCTGGGCCAGAAAGGGTACTTTTACACTACTCTTGATAAATACCCTTAATAAACTCTCGTAATTAATAATCTAAGTAAAACTTTTATTATCACACACTATTTTCTTTATTAGAAGTAAATACATTTAAAAACATAACTTTTAAAGTTTAAAGAAATATTTTGCTATGTTACACTTAATAAAATAAGAAGCCATAGTGCATACTTAATCCGAGATTTCTAACTCTCGCTGTTATATTGTGTCATGTGTGGGGGTTAGAGTCAGGGGAATTTCGGATTAGTAATTACTGTGAAAGTAAATCTTTTCATAACCTGTTGGCAACAATTACAATTAGAATCTCAATTTAACCTGAACAACATTCTACTTAAAGCTGATACGCATTATTTCCCTTTTATCTCCGACTACCGCCATATTAGATGTCGATTTCTATTGTTCTGCTCATCGCTACACACCCCCTATATAAGGCCGAGAGCACTATTCATGCTTCACCGCATTCAGGTATTTCAATTATACCCGAACATATTACCTTGGACGAAAAGACGTGTAGAAACGCGATTTGAACAAAAGTAATATGACAACCACTGCACTGGCAAGGAATATCCAATGAACAAAGAAACAAGACAGACTGAAATCCAGGCACAGATACTTCAAAAATCCTCAATAATTGTAGACCGTTTTCCTGTGTATGTTATAACATCGCACATGCGCAAACCACACACTGTGGTAGATCGAGCAATGTCAATGATCGCATGGATTTTAGAAACGGAGCGTTTTTGTAGAAACCGATGGAAACGATGTTACTTTCTTGGATTAACTATCATTTAGCTACTGTGTTGGATGTAGTGCCACCGGGGTTTTCAAAAGATGCAGACGTTATGCACTCTGTATGAACGACACACGTGTTCGATGTGCATGCGAAGTAAGGCAGCACTGTCTGTGCAAAATAATACGGATACCTTGGAAATTCTTTCAAAGAATAAATATATTTTGTATTTTATTGATTCTTGTTTCCTTTCTTCTTTATTACAAACGTTTTACTACAATGTTTAGTTCATGCATTTAGAAGTCCGTGCAATCTGAATGCCTCGATCGGAAAGCAACCGACCGTAACTTTCTCAACCGGTATATATACCCCAGTGGCAGTAGAGGACCGATCGAAACTAATATGGCGACCAAATGCTTTTATGAACTCATGTCAGCTTTAATGATTGAATGACACTTACCAAGTTGCATTGCACAGATGTAATATTCACACAGGGAAATTCACTAAATTGGAGCTCCATCTCCGCCCCGGCCAGGGCTTGAACTCACGACCTCTGGAACCCACTCTCCTAGCAGTGAGCGGCCACCGCGCTAACCACTCGGCCATCAAGGCATATATATAGCAGACGATAACATAATACTCCATTTATCTCGAATTTAATCTCTCTCATATATATATATATATATATATATATACATCAAAATGTACAGCAGTTTGTAATTTTTAGCCTCGTTACCAAAGCATCGAATATCAATTTTAATATATATTTATCTTGTTTCAAAATTAACAGATTAAATATTTTTTACGTTTAAAAATATTTATGTTTAATTAAACTAAAAAAAAAATATTTTTGAATTTTTTTTTTTAAAATGACAGAAGTTTTGGTTACTCTTTGGTTAGAGAGCTTCCTGGTTTACATTATTATGAATTCAGTTTTTCTTACAGATGTGTGGGAGAAGAGAAAAGTAAAGTAGATTTCCTAAAAAAGAACACATATCAATTCTATATTGCCAAGTGACAATTTACCATGTAGTTTTCAAGATAAAGTTAAAATTGTTAATGGATGACAAACAGCATATACCCTAAATAAAAATACATGTTCAATATATGGTCATATTTAACACAACACCCCCTCCCCGCCTCAATTTCTGCCCCATGGCCTGGGGACCACGAATCTCACCATTAAACATCAGGACATTATGAACATAATAACAATGCATAACTTTATCTCCCGCAACTGTGATAATACAGAAGAAAATATCAATACAATTTCACTATGTGGCCCTAGAGCCTGAACCCCTGACCCAGGAACCATGAATTTTACAGTTTTGGTAAAAGGCATGGATATCATTGCCATGCATTTAGATTTTCTTAAATATATATGGGAGTAGAAAAGAAGATTTTTTTAGATTCAATACACTTTTACTATATGGCCATATTAGCCCCACCCTAGGGCCTGAACCCCTGACCCAGGGGCCATGAATTTCACAATTTTGGTAGAGAGATTTATTGACATCATTACAACGAATTTAGTTTTTTCCCCAAATGTGTGGAAGTAGAGAAGAATATTTTAGAGGCTGTTTTGTATATTTGGCCTCGCGACGGTCGACGCACACCGCACGACGGTCGAAAACCAATTGCAATAGGGCACCTGAGTGACTCAGGTGAACAAATAAAACGTGAGAAAGTGATACATACAAACTAAAGAAATACAAGTATTATCATACATTATAAACATACAATTATATAATATACATTATAAACAAAATCCTACAAGCACGCATACAAAGTAAATACATAAACAATTCTTCTTCAACACAGTTGCATTGTTTTTGCTGAATGTGGTTCCATAAAAAAAAAACACTCGTTAACTAGAATGAATTAGAAGATCAACAATATCCCAAATATGGAAACACAATTAACTTAAATGCTTAGGTCTTAAATGGTATTTGCTATGAGCAAGAAAAAAGTGACTGCTAACTTATCCCATACAATATTGTTTAAAAAAAATAAAGCTCATTGGTATTGAGTTTCCAACTCTCAGATTCTTATGGGTGACTTTTCACCGAGTTTCTTCTTTTTCTATTCCCTCGTCCTTTTGATCGCCTCTCTTTAGATTCATCAACAATAGCTTTAATAACATCCATATCATCATTATAAAGAAGTACATGCATGATGATTATACTATATATGTCTTAAACACAGAAAATCAACAACACGTGTTTGCCATACCATTAGTAGGATGCAAAAAACTATATTTGTTGGTCATCCGTATAGATTAAAAGGGGCAAAGACCCGTTCAGACTTTATTTTTATTATTTATAATGTCTAGAATGGTTAAAATGTGCATTTTTCTATGTCTCATCTATCGAGTTATAAGCAAGATACAGAGTTTATAATTCTTTATTTTGTAAACAATACTCTAGTCTTGTTGTTTACATGTGTTGTATTGGTATAAATAAATGAAATATAGTTTTCTTTTGTTGATATTAGTATTTATGAACTCATTGAGTCAGTTTATCTTGTTTACCACAAGTCATTTTGTTCAAGATGTAGGAATTTCCTAACCGTACATCATTTGTTGACAAAAACAAGAACCGAGCTTTGCTTACATAAAAATATTCTTTCCACAAGCCTATAAATAGAAAACCTAACAATAGAAGCTAGCTGTCTTTGTATTTCTATGAATGGGTTGACTGTAATAACAATTTACACTTGAGTAATCACAGGACCTTGATGTGTTACCTGGCTGACCTAACTGTATACCTTATTGCGCAATCTAGCAAGATATTGAAAACTTTCCAATAATTTGCATTTTAAAAGGTATGAAAATTCATTAACAGATTTTAAAATTACAATACTTTCAGGGGCAATAACTGCTAGAAACTATCTCTAAAATTAAATGATACAATGATCTGTTGTTCATGTGAGCGATGTGGTTAATGGGCCTATTGTTATATCTTTTTTGTTTAGGGTGGTACAGACATTGGTAAAAGTTTCAAGTCTCTATCTCTTATGGTTTCAGAGGAGTAGCGATAACAAGCATTTCGTACAATAGGGGCCAAAACTCTGTAACTATATCAAGGTAGGAGCTAAGGGGCTATATTTTAAAATGTCTTAAGATGTCCTAATACATCCATGAAAAAGTTTTTCTGTACCACCCTAAACAATGGGGTTATAAAAACTCATTAATTAACAGATTTTTGAATGACCTTGACCTTTGACCTTTATGTCATTTTGTTTGGCCAAGGTAAACGCTTTAATCCCAAGTGGTCCAAAGTCTCTTTGCTAGATAGTAAGGAAGTTGAAAATGATTTTATGGTTTAAATATTTTCAGGGGCAATAACTGCTAAAAAAAGGGGACATCAGATTCTTTTCTTTTGGTGTGAATAAATTGAAGAAGCATTCAAGTGAACTAAGGACTTTGGTAAAATTTCCAAGTCTCTATCTCTTATATGGTTTGAGAGGAGTAGTGATAACAAACATTTCCTTCAATAGGGGCATTAACTCGATAACCATTTCACGGCGGGGGCTGAAGGGCTAACTTTTGAAATGTCTTAAATAGAACTATTAGATAAATGACAAATTATTTCTATACATTCTTAAACAAAAGATATATGAAAACTCATTAATACACAGATTTTTGAATGACCCTGACCATTATGTTATTTTGATTGACCAAGGTAGACGCTTCCATTCTAAGTGGTCCGATGTCTCTATGGCCTATGGTAAAAAAGTTGTAAGTGCTTTTCAAGAACCTAGAAACTTTCAGGGGCAATAACTGCTTGAAGGGGCCTTTGGATCCTTTCGGTATGACTAGATTGTAGGAGCCTCTAAGTGAACTAAAGACATTGGTAAAAGTTCCAAAGTTTCAAGTCTCTTATAGTTTTGGAGGAGAAGCGATAACAAGCATTTCATATACAAAGGGTAATAACTTTGTTCTGTGGGTTATCAGGCAAAGGGTCATTTGGTGCAATAACTTTAAAAAAGCTGTCCCAAGGAAAAACGAAAAGTAAAAACATAGGTAATCAGATTACAAAGCTCACCGAGACGAGGCATCACCTTTATGAGACCACCTTTATCATATTATATGAAAATCATAGTTAATGATCTTGGATATTCATGGACACTGTAGTGTAGTTTGACACAATATCATATGTTTTATGTTAAAAATTGTTTGATAATCAAACGTTAATTTCATACGGTATTGTAATATACAATTTTAATTATTAAAGTAATATGAAATACGATATTGCATCCTACGATACTATACAATATTGTGTCATATGATATATCATATGATACAATATAAAAGGATAATATATAATGAAACAATATGATATTGTTACATATGACAATATATCAAGATATGATATTGAATCATAAAATATAATATGGTATTGTATTGTGTTATATATTATTGTATTTCATCACATAATACAATATCATTATATAATATTATATAGTATCATATGATACAATATCATATCACATAATATATCACAATATTGTAACATATGATATTATATTGTATGATATGATACCATGATATAAATTATAATATCATATCATATGATATTTTTTACGATATTGTATTATATGATGTTGTTTTGTATGATATTGTGTCATATATGATACATAATATGAATTTGTATCATATAATATAATTTGATACAACAATGTATCTTACCATATAAATCAATATCATATAAAACAATATGTGATAAAATTATATATTATATAAAACAATATGATATTATACAATATCATATGATACAATATTATATTTTACATTATCATATGATACAATTCTTTGTGATACAATACATTTTATAATACAATATCATATTATACTATATTGAATAATATGATACAATATAAAAAATTATCCAATAGTGTATCATATGAAACAATATTTTATAATATAATATCATGTGATACAATACTTTATAATATAATACAATATCATATTATACAAAATCGTATCATAATATACAATATTATATAATAATATCATAATATAGAAATAGTTCGATACAATATCACATTGTTTCGTTATTTTTTTACAATATAATATTATATGATATAATATTGTATAATACAATAGTGTATCATAACATACAATATTATATTATAAAAAATATGTTATAATTTTTAACAACAAACAATCTATCAAGCAAGTTTGAGTAAGGTAGAAGTTTTTTTTAGCATCCCTGATAATGGAGATCAGGCTCTGTATCTGAAGCTACCTCTGCGATTTATTTATATTATAGGTAAATCAACCATGCAAGTTTGAAATAGTACTATTATCATTAAAAAAAACTCAACCACCTCCGGCATTTGAAACCTATGGCTCTGATTCAGCATCCTTGCCTGTGAAGTGCATCAGATTTATTAGACGCACCACCCATGCAAGTTTGGTGAAGTTAGGACCAGTAATAACCAAGATTTAATCATCAGAGGGCACTTGCTCCAAAAACTGAGAACCTGAAAACCTGAAAGGTGAAAAGACCTAAAACAAGAGGTCCATAGACCACATCGCTCACCTGAACAACAGTTCCTTGTATCATTTTATATAATTTTTTAAAAACAATTTACCAATATATTTCTATGTTAAACTTTGAACCCCTCTTGGGGCCTCAGTAATAGTCCGGCCGTCACGATTCAAACAATTTAGAATCTACATCATTTGAGGATGATTGCATAGTAATATCACTAATTGAAGCATTGTAGTTCTTGAGAAGAAGATTTTTAAACATTTTCCCTAATATTTCTGTTAAAATGTGAACCCCTCTTGGGGCCCCAGTATTTGTCCGGGGTCATAATTTAACAATTAAGAATCTACATTATTTGAGGATGATTGCATAGTAATATCACTTATTGAAGCATTGTAGTTCTTATATTTCTATTTTAAAATTTGAATCCCTCTTGGGGCCCCAGTATTTGTTCGGGGTCATAAGTTTAACAATTTAGAATCTAGAGGATGCTTGCATGATAATCTCACAATTTGAAGCATTTTAGTTTTTGAGAAGAAAATTTTAAAATATTTTCCCTATATATTTCTATGTTAAACTTGATTCCCTCTTGGGGCCTCAGTTTTGGTCCGGGGGTCACGATTTTAACAATTTAGAATCTACATTATTTGAGCACGCTTCCATAGAAATCTCACAAATTGTAGCATCGTAATTATTGAAAAAAGATTTTTAAATATTTCCCCTATATATTTCTATGTTAATCTTTAAACCCCTCTTGGGGCCTCAGTATTGGTCCAGCGGTCATGATTTAACAATTTAGAATCTTCAATATATATGGGCTTTGGTGAAAATTTTGGCATTTCTGGTGCAGTGTTTCTTAAGACGAAGATTTTTTAAGACATGCACCCTAATTTCATTGTTTCGCAACTATCTCCCTTTTACAAAAGGGATTCGCCCTTTATTTTAACAATTTAAAGTCCCCTTCCCATAAGAATGGTTTGTACTAAGTTTGGTTAAATTTGGCCCAGTGGTTCTAGAGAAAAAGTAAAAAATGTGAAAAGTTTACAGACAGATGGACGGACAGACAGACGGACGGACGACGGACAACAGGTGATCAGAGAAGCTCACTTAAACCTTCGGTTCATGTGAGCTAAAAACATACAGAAAACAAGAGGGCTTTCACCCGAAAGGTGGAAAAACCTGACTACCCTTTCTGAAATGCCAAAGGCTTCATAACCATGGATGTCTCAATTAAGGTTTTTTGTCATAGAAATGCCGGGCGTCCGTCCGTGTGTCCGTGTGTCTGTGGGTCCGTGCGTCCGTCCGTCACACTTTTTTGTAAGCGCTCTCATGCCTACAAATTTTGACAGATTTTCATTACATTTATACCAAATGTTTATACACCTATTACCTTGGTCAAGTTCGAAAATCAGCATTGGTCGATACTTTTTGTTGGAGTTATGGGACTCTGACCACAATAATGACTCCGTTTTATCCAAAAATTGACCTTGT
>WFKH01011801.1:7535754-7552974 GCA_016163765.1 Magallana hongkongensis
TACTCTATATATTCCTATGTAAAAATTCAACCCACCATTGTGGCCCCACCCTACCCCCGGGGATCATGATTTGAACAAACTTGAATCTAACTACCCGAAGATGCTTCCACATAAGGTACAGCTTTTCTGGCTAATCAGTTTCAGAGAAGAAGATTTTTAAAGATTAATTACTCTATATATTCCTATGTAAAAATTCAACCCACCATTGTGGCCCAACCCTACCCCCGGGGATCATGATTTGAACAAACTTGAATCTAAACTACCTGAGGATGCTTCCACATAAGTTACAGCTTTTCTGGCTGATCAGTTTCAGAGAAGAAGATTTTTAAAGATTAATTACTCTATATATTCCTATGTAAAAATTCAACCCACCATTGTGGCCCAACCCTACCCCCGGGGATCATGATTTGAACAAACTTGAATCTTACTACCTGAAGATGCTTCCACATAAGTTACAGCTTTTCTGACTAATCAGTTTCAGAGAAGAAGATTTTTAAAGATTTATTCTATATATTTCTATGTAAAACTTCCTCCCCCCCATAGAGGCCCCACCCTACTCCTGGGGATCATGATTTAAACAAACTTGAATGTACACTACCTAAGGATGCTTCCACACAAGTTACAGCTTTTCTGGCTGATCAGTTTCAGAGAAGAAGAATTTTAAAGATTAATTACTCTATATATTCCTATGTAAAAATTCAACCCACCATTGTGGCCCCTCCCTACCCCCGGGGATCATGATTTGAACAAATTTTAATCTACACTACCTGAGGATGCTTCCACACAAGTTTCAGCTTTTCTGGCCAAATGGTTTTTGAGAAGAAGATTTTTGAAAATACCAACAAATTTCAATGATTTTTTAATTATCTCCCCTTGAAAGAGGGTGTGGCCCTTCATTTAAAGAAACTTGAATCCCCTGCACCTAAGGATGCTTTGTGCCAACTTTGGTTGAAATCGGCCCAGTGGTTCTGGAGAAGAAGTCGAAAATATAAAAAGTTTACGGACAGACAGACGGACGCCGGACAAAAAGTGATCAGAAAAGCTCACTTGAGCTTTCAGCTCAGGTGAGCTAAAAACCATGAACATTTTATATTGTGAGTTTAATATAGGGTCAAATTTAAGTTATTATGACACTGAATTGTTAGGTCATCTATTGTTAAGTTTCAAATGAAATTCTGGAATGCATATGCATCATAAAGTTAAAGTAAGAAATCAAAGTAAATTTAAACTTTTATCTGAATTCTGTTCTGACCTTTGTCTCTTTCCAGGGCTATAGACAGAGCAGCATGAATAGGTGTGTCCCCTTGATTGATGGTAAGATGGACTGGGTTTGCGCCCCATTTCAACAAAACCTCCAATACTTTGAATTGACACTCTTGTACAGCAGCAAGAATGGCCAACTTTCCATCTAATATATATACAAGTGTCAAATAAAGAATATTTATAGAGAATTTTAGACCTAGCCCTGAACTAGATATAATAAACTGTCCTGTATGTAAATGTTACCAAATTAATATTGAAATGGAAGAGAGGCCAAGAGCTCATCGTTTGGCTATAACATTGAAGTTTTTAAAGAAAATAAATCTTATAAAATTAATCTAGATCAATTTTAAGGCAGCATATTAGAATTAGACAATCAAAAGCTTAAGAAATCTTAAAAGTTTCAGATACACAATATAACAGCTGCTTATTGTAAATAAAGTTTGATAATGGGCTAAGGTAAAAAACAAAATATGGTGAATTCATGTGCTGTATGGTTAACCGATATATCAATGTTCTACTGACTAACAAGCCCAAAGGAATAGGTGTCTTTCTCTATAAATCACTAAATGCAATTAAGAAGGCGACAACAAAGCATGCCTTTATCTAATACAGCTCCACCATTCAGCATGCAGTCTACTACATCAACCAACAGTTGTTCTGACCCCTGGAAGGACGAGTGTCGGATGACCTTGGCCAGGGACATAGATTTGGCAAAGTTGGGAAGAGACAAGTCTCCATAGTGAAGCCTGTGTTCTTTGACTGTGAAATACATTTGTCTCCATTTTTCATTGGCTGCTAAACCATTGATAATCTGTTCATAAAGTTTGTGGGGTATTTTGGCAAGTTTATCTGGAATTTCTGAAAAGAGAAAACAAAAATATGAACAAAAAATAAAATTGCAAAAACAACTTGAATTTCATGAGGTTAATTATGTAGTGGCCCAATCACTTATATACTGGCTTTTGTTAACCAATGAGTATACCTGGGTTGAGTGATCTTCCAAGGGAGGTAATCACAATATCTAATGCCTTTCTCTCCATCTTATTGTGCTTCTCAGACTTGTGATCTTTTTTTAATACTTCCGCTAAACGCAAATAAGCATGTCTCATGTTGTTTTCCTGCAACAATGCCTTTGCTTCATCTATCCTTGGCTCACAGTATTCTTTACAATACGAGTCCAATGTCACAGTTTTCATTGGCTCTTTTTTCCTGTGAAAATGAAGAAAAAGGGGCATATGTAGTAGAAACCATCAAAACATTACAACTAAATTAAATGTATCAACTTGCAAACATCTTGTTTTTGGTCTATGAAAATTAAAAAAGGAAAAAATTACATTAACCTACAATCTCAAATTTGCCCTCCCCCAAAATAAAAAAAATCATAAAAAAATATTAAATAAGTGGTTAAATTACATGTAATTATAAAAATGGACAAGACATGGTAAAAAAAATCATCAGAATCCAGTAAAAGTCTAGAGCTTTAGCTGGTGCTCAAGAGAGATCCAGTAAATAAACACAGGTTACCTTCAGAGTCTGTAGACTCCTTACTTTACATTAGTACCTAATTCAATGTTTTGTGTCAAATCCCAAGAATATAAAATCACAAAATCCAAACTTTTATCACAATTAAATATAGCTCACAACTACTGAAATTAAAATCCATGTAGACTTTTACAAGCTGCTACTCATGAATTTATGTGGATATCCATTCCTCAAGCTTAACAGAGATTTTATGGTACTTGTGTCCTACAGAGGGGTCACTACCTGGCTTCCTCTGCCTTCCTCTGGTTCTGTAGCTGTCGTCTCCTCTCCGCCTCCTCCCTCTCTAGCCTCCTCCTCTCCGCCTCCTCCCGTTTCTCCTCCTTCTGTCTCTGTCGCTCCTCCTGCTGCCTCAGTCTCTCTTGTCTCTGCTTCTCCTGCTCCTGTCGTTGTTTCTGTTTCTGCAATTCTCTCTCTATAGCTGAAGTAGAGATAAGATTTTTAAAAGATGATTGAAACCATTGGGAGATTTGAGGGCATACTAGTAAAGAGTTGTGCAACAAAAGAAATTACAAGTACCGTAAAGTATCGTGTATAATACGCACTCGTGTATAATACGCACCCCCCAAAGTTGATCAAAAAATGGCGAAAAAACAGCAGGTCCTATGTATAACACGCACCCCAAAAATGGCGAAATCAACGGCCGCCATTTCCTTCCAAACTATCGATGTTTCATGATAATTTTTTAATCCATGTGCAATTTCTTTATTTTTGTGATCGGAACATAGCACAGACGATATAACTATCGATGTTTAATGATAATTTTATAACCCAAGCGCAATTACTGTAATTTCGTGATCGGAACATGGCCCAAGCGATATTAGAGTCAAAGTTCTTACAATTTTACTCAAAAGGGACGGTATGATTTACATGGCCGGTATCAAATATCATTTGACACTTTGTAAAGAGTTTCTTATACAACATGCAGCTCATCATACGTAGAGAAGAACGGCAACCGAGCTTAGTGCTTAAAAGTAATAATGTTTGCAGATATAAACCAAAACAACATCAAAAGAAATGATTTAATTGATTAATAATATTCAAACTCTTTGATTGTTGTTAAATAAACATTGTGAAGAAATGTATGTATGTCGTATATCGTCATTATCAAGTCGTACAAATGATCGATGTATTTTTAGCAATGTCTATGTAAAGCAATAACGTTTAACTGCATAACTGGACACGAAGTAATCGAGTTTAATAAAATCAGAATAATTGCTAATCTTCATGCACTTGAAAACACCCTGTGAAGTCCGACACAAGACAGGTGCATGCTTCTGACACCGGAAATTGTTAAACAAACATTGACCACGCGCCGAGTCAACAGGTTGGCTGCTTACGTAATGGCGAATACACTGGCGATATTTAAACTTGTTTGATGCAAAGAATAGTGTTGAGAGAGGATAAATATTTCAATACATGGAAATAAAACTAATAAGGTATTTCTGACGCAGTAAATTTAGTATACACTCATACAACTTGCATAGCACGCTATATCGGCAGTCACTACTCCCGTGGTATCAAGAATCACAGCTTGAAAAAATGGGGTAAAATTTTGGTCCTATGTACAATACGCACCCCCCACTTTTGATCAAATTTTGGCTGAAAAAAAGTGTGTGTTATACACGCGACATTACGGTAGTACATGTAGTAGAAAACTGGTGTTAAAAGTTATGTAACAGAATTTAAACTAGACAACATTGAGATGGTGACCATCTCAAAGGGCCCCGCTTAAATAATGGACAATAGGATGAAAAGCATTTCAGAGAATTTTGCTTTGACCTTGAACTATAACTTTGACATTTTCCAGCTGGCATTTAAATTTTTACTATCTCATAACCCCATACATACAGGCATTTTTGTTTAATTTGAAAAAGATTAAGCAAATGGGCAATAATCTATGGTCTAAAACTGATTATAAAGAGATCTGCTATGACCTTTACATTAACTTGGTTCAAAGTCACTGCACACCATTAACCCAAAAGCTCTGTTTATGTGAAGAATGAGCCAAATAGGGCTAAGTGGAGCGTATATATACTCTTAAAAAAAGTGTTTTGTGTAATCAGATATGACCTTGACACTTGACCTACAAACATCATTCAAGGTCACTGCATACTCTTTGATCACAGGCACCCTGTGGATGAAGTATGAGCCAGATTGGATTAAAGGGAGAGAAGATAAGCTCCAGACAAGGATTTTTCATATAATTCTGCTATGACCTTCACATTTGACCTTAAAACTTGGTTCAAGATCACTGCACACTCTTTACTCAAAAGCTCTGTTATTGTGAAGTATGAGCCAAATAGAGCTAAGTGGAGAGTATATATGCTCTGAAAAAAGGATTTTTGCGTGGTCCGATATGACCTTGACACTTGATCAACAAACTTACTCAAGGTCACTGCACACCCTTTGACCATAGGCATTCTGTGAGTGAAGTATGAGCCAGATTGGACCAAGGGGAGAGAAGATATGCTCCGGACAAGGATTTTTCATATAATTCTGCTATGACCTTAACCTTAGACCTAGAAACATGGTTCAAGGTCACTGCATACCCTTTACCCAAAGGCACTCTGTGGGTGAAGTATGAGCCAGATTGGGCCAAGGTGAGAGAAGATATGCTCCGGAGAAGAGATCTCGGACGGACAGACGGACGGACAAACAGACTGATCACTACAGGGCGTCTGCAGAGCAAAAATAGTACGTTTTGCTATTTGTAAAAGGAAACTATGTCCATAAAACAGGTTTATGAATTTCCCTACTACAAAATGCATACTTCAAAAGCTTATAACAAATGAAGATTCTGTGTCTCACTTGTACACACAAGCCACACCAACCTTCCTGATCCGCCATAGCCTGGTGGAGTAGAGTCACCGCCTGAAGCTCCTCCCGAGGGAGGTACTGGACTGCATGTTTCCCCGCCTTGTTCTTCATCATAGGGTTGACCTGAATCTCCAACAGAATCGAGATGATCTGAAATCTGAAGTGAGGCTGGGCCCCGTCCTGTCGGGCGGCGGCATGCAGAGCTGTGTTACCCTGGCTGTCCTGGAGATTCTGGTCGTTGTTCTCACTCACCTTCTCCAGCATGATCATGAACAAATCCATTATGTCTGAACGGAGAAAATAAAAGATTGAACAGATCCATCACGTCTGAACGGAGGAAATAAAAGATTGAACAGATCCATTATGTCTGAACGGAGGAAATAAAAGATTGATCAAAAAAAAAAATTATGAAATATCAATTTTAAGTCACATTATACATTTTGAAAGTCCAAGCAGGTTCTATCTAATCAGAATAAACAATTTGTTAAAGCAGGTACTTGTTTTATTGGAGATCTTGAGTAATTAAGATGATTTTTTTTTTTCCGATTTTCATTGGATCAGACCTTAATGAATTGTACAGAATAGTGAATTATATTTTAGTCATAATTACTGTCTATAGTTCGTCATTGTATCAGCTAGTATTTTATTGATACAGTAACTGGAAACATTCAACTTCAAACAATTTACTCTTTATATCCTTGACCTTTTTTGACCGAACAATCTACTTTTTATCTCAACCTCTTATCAAGTGTAGTCATTAATCTAGCAGAAATATGGACTGAAAGACAAGAAAATATGGTCCAATAATGTGGTCAATGAGGCATAAGAAAATAAAGCCTTCTTAAATATTTCTGAGCCTACCACACTTTCACAAAATAGAATAAAATATAATTTTTAAGTTTCCTAAAATCCCTTACTAGTTACAAGTGTCATCCGAACCACAGCATGAAAATATGTGTCTCCTCTCTCTAAACTTATTGTGTGGTAGTCCGCCCCTTTAAAGATCAAAAACATGATCAAGTCCATCACCCATTTCTCCCGAACAATCTGCTGAAGGTCGCACAGAGGCTGAAAATTGACCTTGATCTCATTGATATCCTCTACATCTCTATGGGCTGGTCTTCTATAATGCTGAAAATAGGCAAATCTTGCACTATCCCATTGCCCTCTTGCTATGAGGTTACAAGCTGTGACAGCCCAGGCCTGCTTGTTACAACCTCTTAAGTCCAGCAACATCATTTGTCCTGAAAAAATGGAACAGCAAGGTCAAGTCATGATTTGTATGTTTAAAGTAACTGTACAAACTTAGAAGACCAGTACATAATTCCATGATTCTTCATCTGCAGATGTTCATTTTACATTGAAGGGAAAAATTTCTGCCTCTACAAGTTTTGATCATTTACACTGGTGGGAAAAATATGAAATACAAGTTATGAGCATTTACACTGATAGAAAAAATATGAAAGCTAAGTATATCAACAACTGACCATGGCTCTTCTCCTTGGGAACACTGCTGGCTAGCTCTGCCAAAATCTCCAGTCGAATATTGAAGTTTTCTGGTGAATCCTCCAGTTCCTGGCAGGCATTGCCAAAGGCTTGAAGGGCCCCCTCAAAACTCCCCATCGCTGCTTGGACTTTGCCAACTCTTAGATGTGACTATGTTTACCAATTATAGGAAATTAATTGGATGAGTAACACTAGTATACACATTTAATATACATGTATAGGATCTAATGATGTGCGATGATCCATGATTTTATTCAATGAGCTGGGTGTTTCTTTTTGCCATGGCTTTAGAACAGAAAAAATACTTTTTCTGTAGTTATGGTTAGAACTAAGAAATTCTTCCAATTCATTTGCTATTGAAAACAAAGACTTGTGATATTACCTTAAACCAGTGCCCATCATAGCTGACACTCTCTATTGCTGCATTAAAAGCTTCCTGATAGAGACCCATTTTCAACAGACACTCGGCTTGATTTCCATAAATAACAGCGATCTCATGATTATCCACTTCACCTTGGCACTTCTCAAATATGTATTTCAAGAGATTTGTATACATATCTAAAGCAGTAGGAATGGCTCCATTCTTGAACATTTCATTGGCTGCAGATTTGAGTTCCTGCACCTTGGGGTTGGTTTTTGTTTGTTGGGATTTCTTGGCCCTTTCAGGTTTACTCTCAGATGATGAAGGTTTAGCAATAGGCTTTGAGGTCTGTGACTTCTCTGGTAATTTCTCTTTGCCTTTCTCTACTGGTTTGACATTTTTTGTGGCTGAAACAACAATTCTTTTTATACTCTTTGATGAAAAATTCTAAAATGTATTGTAAAGTTAAATTCCATGATTATGATTATATGAAATAAGTGCAATAAAACTCTTTTAGCAACTGTGGTTACATTATTTGTCAGTCAGAGTTTGTTAACTTAACATTCATAGCCAAAATGAGCACCCAAACAAAATAAATCCCTCTGTATTGATGAATCATAAACTATCAAATGAAAGTATTTAATCCGAAATTGTACTTTGGTACTAAAACATCATTAATATAATATGTTTTCATGTTATTCACTACACCAATTGCTTTTTGAGAATTTTGAGGATCCAACAGAACTGTTCTACTGTATAAACTCACGCTGTGTGTATTTGCTCAGTATGCCATACACCTCTTTGTTATTGCTGGGATTCACGTAGTCAATAGGTAGAAGCTGACTCCGGTCACGCACTGTTGGAGACACGCCCTTCTGGAGCAGCAGCCTCACTATGGTGGCCAGGAGCTTTCCCTGAGGACAGCGGGACATCTTAAGGAGGGTGTGGAAAGGGGAATCCCCTCTACCGTCCACAAATTCCATCATCTCAGGCCTTTGATTGTCTGGCATGTTTTGTAATAATGCAATGTCTCCTGAATAAAAATATAATTAATTATAATCACAAGCCATGAAATAATGTACTTGCATTGCATGCATGCTGAAAATTCAAATAAAAATAATTTCTTTTTTTTCAGCTCCCATGAATTAAAGTGATTTCACAGAAACAGAAATCCTGTAAATTGCAAAACATCAATGACATAGTCGGGGCAAACCTGTGGAGTTTCTCTCAAGTCACAACAAATGATTAGAAACCAATCAACATGTGCAAAGCCCGAAATATATTCCTTAAGCATTTTGTTCCTTAGTGAAATAGGTCAGAACATAATATCATGATACTAAGAGAAAGATAACATGACTATACCAGTAAGGACACAGAATTTGACAGCAGCAGAGAGAGGCGTGTCCTCCTCTGATGCCCGGAACCTCAGTAAGGTTCCTAGGTCTCCCCTCTGTGTGATGAGGAACAACACTAGAGGGCTGATCCACTCACTCAGGGAAGCGGGGTCTTCATGGCCCTCTAGGTACTGGAACAGTGTGCTGTAGGTGATCCCCTGCAAGTCCGCATCTCTTGCTAAACCCCTGGGGGTCACTTGTCCTTGAAACAGTAAAACAACTTATATACTGATCTGTCTTCACAAATGAAATTAAATTTATTTAACTTTTGACTCTGTTCTGCCAATGTTCAGACTAGAACAAAGATATCATCAAAGATAACAACAATTAGCAAGATATCTCTACATGTCAAGCTGATGTGTAATCAGTTCTACAGTACAAAATATTGGGCATTTCAAGAAAATCAACTCTCCACATCGAGCAGCTGCAAGATATTAGAAATGTTGCCAATCACAAAAGAGAAACTACTATCTACTTTGAAATATTTGCCCTCGTTTTATTTTCGCCCCTTTCGCCCTCGTTGTCAGAGGGCGAATTTAAGACTGGGCGACTTCCAATGTCTCAAGTTATCTCTCTTAAAACACAACTAAATCTGGGCGAATTCAAGACAGGGTGAAACTGTTTTCAAGTGTAGAAGGGCGAAAATTACACCGGGCGAAGATAACCCTGTATACAGTATACACAGCGTACCATTGATATACTTGAAGTCTATGCCCAGGACCAGGTATCTGATGGCCGCCCATTCGCCCCGGGAACTCATTCTAGTCAGAACCTCCGGCCACGCCTCACTGCTTACTTTGCTCAGACCTTTGTAACTCGCCTCCAACTCCTGCTTTTCTGTAATGTAATTACATCCTGATGAGTCTTCGACTTTGAATACCTGGTGTATGTATTATTAAATGAATATTCAAAACAATTTATTCTATTTTCAAAGCCACAACAGACAAAAAGAAACCTGTGATATTTGAAAAGGATGCAACAGCTTCCACAAGAATGTTGCATTTCTCTGAAGCAGTGCCATCTCCTTTCCGATAACCCTCCAAAAAGGCACTGAAAGACTCTCGGAATAGCTTCTTTTGTCTTAAAATTTGGCCCCTTCTCCAGTGTCCCTGAAAATAACAGCACGTCTTTCAAAAACCCACAACCCAAAAAGATACTTTTGAACTTAAGTGGCTTCATGGAAAATATTTTAAAGAGACTTGATTGAGTTGACAAACCTTCATCCATGTTGGGTCACACCTGACTGCTTCTTCAGCATCTTCCAAGGCCTCTGTTACACTGTGTAGGGTAGAGTGAACAATGGATCGGTTTGTCAGCACTATTGCTGCCTCACGAGTCAAATTCTCATAACCTTTCACCATGGATATAGCTCGGTTATAGAAAATCAAGGCTTCCTCATATTCTCTGTTTTTAAATGCTGCATTTCCTTTCTCCTTCATCTCTATGATTTTGACCTTTACATGGCTACCTGCAATAGAATTGTCATGTGATCTAAGCCTTATTTTGTAACATTTCTCAAGAGTAGCTGGAGAACAATCAGTTGGTACATAGTAAATGTGCTCTCCTAGCCAAATTTTCCTGAACGTTCTTATTATCAATTGAATTTCAGGATTGCAAATCACTCTAAAACTACAGTTTGTGAAAATAACACTATATTTCATTTTAAAGGGATCAGACAAATCTCATTTTTTTCAATTTGTCGAAACATTTTTTAAAAAGTACCTGCAACTTTTGTGCTGGTGGATAAGATATTAAAGCCAAGATCATTTGGTGTGAGATAATCAATGGCAAGTTTGCCGTTCCTGTCTGGGATGGATGATTGACAACCATTGTTGATCAGAAGACGAAGCAGGGTCTCGCCAATCGAATCATTGATTTTCCCAGAATGCACCAGTACATGAAACGCTGTTCTTCCCTCTCTGTCCAAAGCATCCTTTGTCTCCAGTGTTTTTAAATACTGACTGAACATCAGTTTTATCAAACTGATATTTCCTGATTAAAATCAACATCCAATGAATTGCAATGAAAATAACTATCATTCTTTTATTTTTATTTAAATCTAAAGAGCATAGTTGTATTTGTGTCACCTTATTCCATGTAAATCTAGATTTAGAAAAAATCCCTTACTTAAACTTTAAGAGTACTGGTTGTATTGGTGTAACAAAATTCTTTGTAAATCTAGATATGAAAGATTGCCTAATATCAGCGCCAAAAAAGGCATAGATTAAGACATACCTGTATCAAGTGCAACTTTCAGACCCACGTGAATGACAGGTTTCTCCATCTTCTGTTCAATGTCTTCATACGATGCCCCACTCTTCAAGAGACAAACTGCCAACTCCACACCAAACCTCTTCAGCTCTGGTATGGTGATATTCTTCAGAAGATTTCCGACCGAGAGATTATCTACCGGGCAGCTGGCGGCAGATGCATCCAGGGTACTGGGAGGACCGGCGTGTACCCCCATCACCAGGAGACTAACCCCCTCCCAACAGTTGTTACTTGCCAATCGCTGCAACAGCTTCCTCTGTGTCTGGATACTGCCTGGATGAATTTCTGACTTCTCCAGCAGGTTTTTGAGGTCATCTGAAAGTGACCCTATTTTTAGTTAATATTCTATCATCTGTGAATGATAGGCTGCACAATCTCGATTCAACACTGTCTATAAATATGATCTAAATTCTGATGAGCTATTTGTTTCAGAGAAAGTGAACCTTGATGCTTCTTGTATTCTGATTCATTAATTGCTTCAAAGAAAAGTAACTTTAATGCTTCTTTGAGAGCCTACTCAACATAAAACAAAGAAGTTTATTGTAAAGGAAGATAACCACTTACATCTGAGTGTGATGATAATGGAGACGATTTCCACAAGGAAGCTAATGATCTCCTCCTCCTGCTCCTGGCTCACGGACACATTGTAGCCTCCTATGATGGCACCCAATGCACAGTCCACCTGTCTCAGTTCCTTGTGGGCTTGTGCTGCTCGCCAGTATCCCTGGATTAACACAATGCATGCAAAGATGATGATACAGTAAATGTCTTCTTGACAAAAACTGGCTTTTGATTAACATTTGTTAAGTTACAACCCTGCCAAATCAAGTTCAGTTGGATATTTAACAAGTTTATCGATGGATTTATGCTGAAAATGCATTTATTTAAAACAGAAGACTTTTATCTCACTTAGGCAAAACTTTTTTTATTTATTGGATTCAAATTTCAAAATTCAAAAATTGGGTTGGTAGGTCGAACAAGAGGTCCATGGGCCACATCGCTCACCTTAGCAACAATAGACATAATAAAATAAGCTTTATGGAGTCATATACAAAATATCTGAACAATGTCATATAATAGATCCTGTATAAAAAAAATTCCCCTGCATATCCGTATGTTTATAATCAAGTCCCTTTGTAACAGGATGATTTTACAGTCATATCACATATTGAGCATTGCAGTTCTCGAGAAGATCTAAACAACTGTTTATATATGGATTATAAACCTTCATCAAACTTTGAACCCCTTGTGAGGCCCAAGAATTGTCTAGGGCCAGAGTCTAAACAACTTTAAAGAATCAACAATATGTCAAAATGCTTTTGAGTTTTTGTGAATAATTTAAATGTTTTCCTTTGTAAAATTGGAACACCCCCACCCATGTGGCCCAACCCTACTACTGAAGATTATGATTTTCTGAACTGAATAAAGTTACAGCTTTTCTAGGCAAATTGTGTTTTAGAAGATGATTTTTACAGTTTTTTTTCCTATATTTTCCTATGAAAAAATTCACCCCCCCCCCCCCCCCCATTGGGCCCCAAAACTCAAATGCAGACTGTGAAAGAGTGTTTTCCATCATCAAGAAAATCCAGACAGACATGAGGAGCAACCTAGACAACTCAACATCCTGTGCCCTCCTGAACTCCAAGCCGAACCAGATAGAGAGAGCCACAGCTTCAAGCCAACAAAGGAGCAGCTGAAGTGTGCCAAGAGTGCCTGTGTTTCCTACAACAATGGACTGTGATTGTGATGATGTGCCATGTGATTTTGTGTTATGCTTAATATGCTAAGTGATACAATATAAAACAAACAGTATTGTGCATGAATATAGACCTTATTTTGTTAAAACTTATTGCTTTTCGTGCTGCTTAGTACCATACTATTTATTGTTTGTTGATATAAACCTACATCAAACTCTGAACCCCTTGTGAGGCCCAAGAATCGTCTAGGGACCAAAGTCTAAACAATTTTAAAGAATCAGCAATGCTTGCATATAAGTAAAATCAAATACATAACATTTCAGTTTTTGTGAATAATTAAAATGTTTTCCTTTGTAAAATTGGATCCTCAATGTGGCCCTACCCTACTCCTCAAGATTTTGATTTTAACGAATTTGAATCTACATTATCTGAGGTTGCTCTCACTAAAGTTACAGCTTTTCTAGGCAAATGGTTTTTTAGAAGATCATGATTTCACAACTTTGAATTTACCCTACCTGAGGATGCTTCCACACCAGATTCAGCTTTTCTGGCCAATCGGTTTTTGAAAAGAAGATTTTTAAATATTTTTCTCTATAAATTCCTATGTTACAATTTGACCCCCCATTGTGGCCCCACCCTACCCCCGGGGATCATGGTTTGAACAAACTTGAATCCACCCTACCAGAGGATGCTTACAAACAAGTTTCAGCTTTCCTGGCTGATTGGTTTCTGAGAAGAAGATTTTAAAAGATTTACTCTGTATATTCCTATGTAAAAACTTGACCCCCCATTGTGGCCCCACCCTACCCCCAGGGATCTTGGTTTGAACAAACTTGAATCTACCCTACCAGAGGATGCTTCCAAACAAGTTTCAGCTTTCCTGGCTGATTGGTTTCTAAGAAGGAGGTTTTAAAAGATTTACTCTATATATTCTTATCTACCTGAGGATACTCTCACATAAGTTTCAGCTTTCCTGGCTGATTAGTTTCTGAGAAGAAGATTTTTAAAGATTTACTCTATATATTCCTATGTAAAAATTTGACCCCCGATTGTGGCCCCATCCTACCCCCGGGGGTCATGAATTTCACAACTTTGAATCTACACTACCTGAGGATGCTTCCACAAAAGTTTCAGCTTTCCTGGCCGAATGGTTCTTGAGAAGAAGATTTTTGAAAATTTCTCAAAAATTTTCAATAATTCCTAATTATCTCCCCTTGAAAAAGGGCGTGGTACCTCATTTCCACAACTTTGAATCCCCTTTGCCTAAGGGTGCTTTGTGCCAAGTTTTGTTGAAATTGGACCAGTGGTTCTTGAGAAGATGTTGAAAATGTGAAAAGTTTACAGATGGACAGACAGACGGACAGACGGACAACAAACAAAATGTGATCAGAATAGCTCACCTGAGCTTTCAGCTCAGGTGAGCTAAAAACGATGCTACACGTTCCTTGAAATTACCGTAAATATATTGAATAAAAAAAATGTAAGCATTCATCCAAATGAGTGCAAGTTACAACTGTTTCCTATCTCTGAAGAAATGTCCTCATTCGTAAGCTTTGCAAGATTTTGAGAGGATTTTGGTAATTTCAGCAGATTTACAATAACTACAGTTAGAGTAATTTCCCCTTATTGTGACGTCAAAGTTCACGTCGGTTAAGTGTCGTCTGGCTCTTTAAAAACTCCCCTGAGAAATAAAACTACGCGAAGTATACTGTTTTATTTACTTATAATAAAAAGCACGACGTTCTTGAAATTACACATTTTATCTGGTTCTCAAAAGTTTAACTTTGATTCTCGCGAGAACGTGAGATCGCCATTTGCAATGCTTGGAATTGCATTGTGGGTCGAAATTTACTGAAGCCGAAAAATTCTGTCCGATCAATGTGCAAGAAATACATTGTGACGTCACTCGATTGCATATGAAAGTGTACAGAGGTTAAAGGGCGATAACTCTGTTAGTCTAATGTAATGGAATTACGTTATTTACAATGCATGTACATAGTCTTTAATTATTTTTATCTTGCTTGAGAGCGTGAAATGGGAAACCATATTTACAGGGAACTGCTGGTCCGATCAAAACAGGGCATTACTGGTACGAGTAGCTGACGCCAAAAAAATCCGTTGAATGAATGTGCAACTGGTCCGAATTTTCTATTCACATACGCCTTGCCGGTAGAGCTCGCTTCGCTAGCCTGCGCTCGCTATTATTATTTCCCTTTTTATTCCAATTTATTTGATAGAATATCTCAAATCTTTAAAACGTATACCATTTTGTGCTAGTTTAGGAAAATTTTCCTAAAGTTGTAAAGAACTTAAAAATATCATAACATTTACCCATTTCCATTAAAAAAAGCACTAGAATGGTTGAGAAAAGCGATTGGCATTACAGTATACATTACATCTTCAAGATTGGCATTTCAAGGTACAAGTAATGCACTGCAATAAAGAAATTCTTCTAGACCTACTGTATCAAGGATTGAAATACCGTATTTTAGGGAATTTAGGTCGATCCTGTTTATAGGGCGAAGGAACCCGTTTTTAGCAAAAAATATAAAAAAAGTATAAATAGGTCGACTTCGATGAATTGGTCGAAAAATTACCGCTAGATTAAATGAATAAATGGTTTAAACCAATATCGTTATCATAGTAGCCTTTTATCTTATTTTGCAGTTTAAACAAAAGGGAAATAAAATGCATTCCATAAATTTACACATCGTAAAAAAATGTCTGAAATTGCAACAACATTTTTTTAAATCAATTTATTCAGTACGGCCGGATTAATGGTTAAGATCGTTTGTTTAAATGTGTACAAACTGCATGGTGTAAACCGGGTGATAGTAACCTAGCCTGGGGGCATGAATAGTTTACGGTAGCACATGCAACCTTGTGTTTTTGTTGTTGGTCGAGTTTAAAACATTAATTAGTTCACCGGAGATTCATTTCACCCGCTTATGTTACCGCTATAAATGTTACTGTTCACATCTATCGTCATTGTAATTATTCCTCAAGATTTTTTTATATATCCTACCGTATGGCTTAAACAATGTGTACATAATCATGATAATTGTTCACACCTCTGTGTGACTTTTTACTGTGTATACAACACATGGGTCAAACTCTGATCTTATCAAAGCCTGCGGGCATGAGTAGCACGTGCCGAGAGTTCAACTGTGTATAAACAAAGTAGGCCCTACCCAGACTGATTTCAGAGACACCTGGTTTAGATTTCATCAAGAGTTTTATTTTGAATCTACAGAAAAATAAACTTGTACATGTATTCAATTATAAAAACAAATCGGTTTTTTTTTTATTTCAACCCTTATGATATTTTTCTCCCGTAATTACCCTTTGTACAGTTCTCATTTTACTTTTACCGCGCGAAATCCATTTCCTGTTTATCGTAACCACACGATCAAAATGCATGATAGCAAGTAATAAAGATCGAAAGATGATTCAGTCTGAACGATAGAAGTAAGAAATGTAAGAAGAAATAAATTTATTCACATTTAATTTGTTTTGATAAGTTACTACAAAATATTGATAAAATTCATACGATTTTTAAAAAGAATCCAAGCGGTATTATAGTGAACTCTCATGATTTTATTGGAGGTTTGAATGAATTTTTGCAAAATTTCACATCAATTTAAAAAAACAAAACATAAATAGGGCGAAGCGATGAATAGGGCGAGGTCCACGTCCCAGAGAAAAAAAGTATCGACCTAAATTCCGAAAAATACGGTAATCATCATAGAGAAGTACATGCCACCACAAGATTTCTGTTCAGAAATATGTGTTTTGTTTTAAGTTAAAACTAACCTTATATATTCATTTAGGAACTTGCTTAAACTTTTTGAGGATTGTATAAAAGTTTTAATCAAAAAGAGTCCAGGGAGTTTCTTTACAGGAAAAACAATGGCTGCATGTGGACAAACATGAATTGTATTCCTAACCATATCTAAATTCAAAGTGAACATGCAGGTATACATCGATAATCTGTGAATGAAATCAATCTATGTATATAAGATAATGCATTTTTGCACATTGATTATATTAATTGATTTTGATTGATTTTGATTTTTTTTCTTGAATTTCTTTCATCAGTGGTCGGTCAAGAAAAAAAAAAAATTAAAAATGTGCATTTTTATTTTTTTCTCAAAGTCGAAAAAATACGGTCAGCGGATCTGTAATCCAACAAATAAAAAAATGTTTGCCTTATTATGGTCCCATTTTGAGAAGTTCAACTTGTAAAACTCTACTTGAGAATATATAAACTTGCTTGAATACAGTACCAACCAGACCAACCTAACAGACAGCAGACCCCAACTGAACCCCGGGTCTGCTTTCTGTGTCCACTCAGGGTCTGCTTCAGGTT
>WFKH01011801.1:7553074-7577362 GCA_016163765.1 Magallana hongkongensis
AACAAACTTGAATCTTCACTATCTGAGAATGCTTCCACTCCAATTTGAGCTTTTCTGGCCTAATAGTTTTTGAGAAGAAGATTTTTTAAGATTTTCTCTATATATTCCTATGAAAAAATTCTTCCCCCCAATGTGGCCCCACCCTACCCCCGGGGACCATGATTTGAACAAACTTGAATCTACACTAACTGACGATGCTTCCATACAAGTTACAGCTTTCCTGGCCTAATAGTCTTTGAGAAGAAGATTTTTTAAGATTTTCTCTATATATTTCTATTAAAAAAATTCATCCCCCCCATTGGGGCCCCATCCTTACCCCGGGGAGCATGATTGAAACAAACTTGAATCTTCACTATCTGAGAATGCTTCCACTCCAATTTGAGCTTTTCTGGCCTAATAGTTTTTGAGAAGAAGATTTTTTAAGATTTTCTCTATATATTCCTATGTAAAAATTCATCCCCCCATTGTGGCCCCACCCTACCCCCGGGGACCATGATTTGAACAAACTTGAATCTACACTACCTGAGGATGCTTTCATACAAGTTACAGCTTTTCTGGCCTAACAGTTTTTGAGAAGAAGATTTTTGAAAAATACCTACAATTTTTTAATAATTCTAAATTATCTCCCCTTTAAAGAGGGCGTGACCCTTCATTTGAACAAACTTGAATCCCCTTCACCCAGTTATGCTTTGTGCCAAGTTTGGTTGAAATCTGCCGAGTGGTTCTGGAGAAGAAGATGAAAATGTGAAAAGTTTACAACGCCAACGCCGACGCCAACGACGACAGACAACGGGCAAATATTGATCAGAAAAGCTCACTTGAGCTTTCAGCTCAGGTGAGCTAAAAAGCGATTGGCATTACAGTATACATTACATGTTCAAGATTGGCATTTCAAGGTACAAGTAATGCACTGCAATATAGAAATTCTTCTAGACCTACTGTATCAAGGATTGAAATAATCATCATAGAGAAGTACATGCCACCACAAGATTTCTGTTCAGAAATATGTTTTGTTTTAAGTTAAAACTAACCTTATATATTCATTTAGGAACTTGCTTAAACTTTTTATTTGAGGATTGTATAAAAGTTTTAATCAAAAAGAGTCCAGGGAGTTTCTTTACACTCAGGAAAAACAATGGCTGCATGTGGACAAACATGAATTGTATTCCTAACCATATCTAAATTCAAAGTGAACGTGCAGGTATACATCGATAATCTGTGAATGAAATCAATCTATGTATATAAGATAATGCATTTTTGCACATTGATTATATTAATTGATTTTGATTGATTTTGATTTTTTTTCTTGAATTTCTTTCATTAGTGGTCGGTCAAGAAAAAAAATAAATTAAAAATGTGCATTTTTATTTTTTCTCAAAGTCGAAAAAATACGGTCAGCGGATCTGTAATCCAACAAATAAAAAAATGTTTGCCTTATTATGGTCCCATTTTGAGAAGTTCAACTTGTAAAACTCTACTTGAGAATATATAAACTTGCTTGAATACAGTACCAACCAGACCAACCTAACAGACAGCAGACCCCAACCGAACCCCGGGTCTGCTTTCTGTGTCCACTCAGGGTCTGCTTCAGGTTGCCTAGGGCGGACCCAAAGCTGACCCCCAGGCAGACCCCCAGGCTGACCCAAAGTGGACATAGAAAGCAGACCCCGATTTAAGAAGCAGACCCTTAAATCGCTATTGAAAAATGACCAAATGTCTCTACATTGTGTATTTGGAATACATAAGGGGCGGGTTTACAGGCGGTAAGAAAAAAGACGGGTCTGCTTCACACTTCAGTGCATAAAATGGACCCAAAGAGCTGACCCCGAGTAAACCCATAGCAGACCCCGAGCGGACCCAGGGCAGACACAAATTTTTAAAAAGCAGACCCTGACCAGACCAGGGGTCAGCTTTTGGGGTCTGCTTTGGTGTTAGGTTGTGTCTGGTCGGTACTGTAGCCCATAGTATTGGTAAATGTCCATATACATATTATAAAAGTTGTTAATAACCAAAAAAAAAAAAAAGAATTACTGCCACGATCATTAATTTATATACCAAATACTCAGGTATTTCCACATAGATCAGAAACTGCTAAAGTCTGTGTATGCTCTACCTTAATCCAAAGTGGGTCCAGATTGATGCTTAGACTTGCGTCATCGAGGGCGGGTTTAAACTTCCTCTGTCTGTAGTATACAAGGGACCTATTGCTGAGGATTTTCGGAATTTCAGGAAATAAATGCGGCAGTGTTTGTGCTATTTGCAGGGCCTCAGTGTACAGCTCCAGAGCCTGCTGTAACTGGTTACCGTTCAAAGCCTGCTGAGCTGTCTGTTTCTTGTGATGGAAGATCTGGCTCTGCATGTGCACAAACATGGCTGTCGGATGGAAAGAAAGAGAACTTATTTATGAAAGATTATATTAAGGGTTATATCACAAATATGGCTGTCTACACTTATTTAAAAAAGATTAAAATGATTATAAATGGCTGCCACTTGAAAACAAAAATTAACAAAAGATAAGTATGGACAAAATGCAGAAAAAGTTCACAATAAAATTCCAATATTGAATGAGAAAATGTTACACCATTAGTGTTATTCTACACAAGCATGCAATACTAAGACTGGGAATGTGGGTGTTGCCTAGTGAGAAAACCTGAAAAAGGCAAGTTTCCTACATGTATATGTGTAGCAATGATGAAAATTATCAAAAAGTGGGATAAATCTTCTACAAATGAAGTGATTTTATTCACAGGCAAGTGAAAGCCATGATTTGAATTGCTCATTTTAATATACTGTATTTTGCCATACATAACATACACTTTATTTCTAGAATATTTCTTTGTGAGAAAGGGGTGCGTATTGTACACCACATGGAATTTTGACACATTTTTTTTTATAGATATATATATATATCCTACACTGTTTGTTTACCACAATATTTAAACAATTGGAATTATTGCTGGAGCGTATTTAGCAAAAAATGTTGTGCTCTAAATTCTAAATTCGTTGATAGATAAACTGTTTTAACTTGGCCATTTAAAATCAATTTTAACTGTTTATTAATCAATTAGAGCAGTGTTTTCACCATCTCCATGCTGCCACTACAGATGTTATTAATAGATCTGTGCAATAGATCCAGTTCCAGGCCCGAGTAAGCTTACCACATGTTTTTGTAATCAATAACATAATTAAATACTATTATTATTAATTAAAATAAAACAACTCATTGAAGACTCATTTTACATTTTTTAACACCACTGTGGCCCTATTGAAACCATTGTTGTACATGTGCGCTTGTCACTTATCTCGGACATACCCTTGGGGCAAAGAAATAATCAAAACATCATAACACCCTGAGTGAACACCTGTTGTCTGTGATGGGTCACCCTATTGAGCTGTTTGAAAACAACCGCTATGCAGAGAGTCAAGATTTAAAAAATCTTGTCATAAACATTATCGTGAATGTAAAATTTTCAGTACATTAATTTATAAAATTTTCCTTGAAGATTTTTGCCTGCATACCAACACAGTTTGATGAAAAGTCTGTGTGCGTATTATACACCCTTAGTATGTCTTTTCACTAATTTTCAGGCCCAAAGTGGAGGATGCCTATTATATTTGGCAAAATATGGTAATTAAACTATTCTGTTTTGAAAATAACCACAGGTATGATATTATCATTAGTAAACGAACACTTGTATTGTAATTTCCTACATACCTTATGTTAATGTTGTTATTTTGTCAGTTTTAAGTTGACATTGAAACCCATTTAAAAAGGCATTTACTAAATTTGAAATAATGCTAAAAAGTATGTTTGTGTAATTCTTTACCTACTAACCATTCATACATGTGATAAGTCAAAGACCACAAAACTGTACAAAAAACTGGAATTTGGGTTAGAAAACTGTACACTGCCCATCAAAAAACGGTACAAGAAACGGTACAAATTATTGCTAAATTCTACTGGTAAAGCACCTTATTTCTAAACCAACAAATGTATACTGTCGCAAATGTCTTATTTTAAATGTTGTAATAAAGTTGTCTATGCTTTTAAATTTCATATTGTGTTTTATAATCACAATTTTCTAACGAATCATATGAATTGAGCTAGTTTATATAGATGATAGTTTGTTTACCAACTTTATATAGTATAACGTGAGAGTCGATGTCTCCAATTTACATCCTGTTCATATATATTACTGATATATACACATGATACACCAACAATGCTAAAATACATCAGCAAATGCAACCTTACATAAATTTCTGAGCATAAAAACTTAAAACCATATCCTTTATTTCAGCATAATTTATGGGAATAAACACGTTTAATCATCATATATATTACGTACAGAGGGCTAATTTTTTTCGATCAAGTTACAAACATTAACAGTTATAATTAAGTACCCCCTTTAAAAACAAAGCTACCTAAAGGGGTATTTTGATATGGATTTATAGCGAGATGATTATCCCAATTGGCAGTTCACACCTTCACACGCGACGGTTTGTGTACACTACACAAGTATCGGTAGGTCACATGTCAAACACAGGTGATGTTTTCCAGTGTCTTGCTAGCGAGAATGAGAGGAAAATGGCGGCATTTAGCGAGAAAGTCAAAATACTGTACAAATTTTCATATTCCGTGAATTTTGGTGTCCCGCCGGTACACCGTGAATGGGGTCGAAAAAAGGTACATTTTGTGTACCGCCGCTACATATCACAATCAAAGTTTGAATAATTTTTATGTTAATGGTTTTAGAATAAACTTACGATCTGGAGGTCCATTCCAAAATGGTGGTTGTCCGTAAAAACTCATGGTTGCGAACTCCACCACTTACTCAAAACCGACCAAGAATTAGCTTGTCTTCAGACACCCACACTAGTATTTTTTACTGTTCAACAACCTGCAATAACACAGAAAGATTGATATCTCTGTTTGTCAATATATTCATACAAAACGCACAAAACTCACTCAAAATAAACTAATAGACTTACATTAATTAATAAATATTTTGCTGGTAAGTGGTAATAGCCACTGTGTGGCCTAGGTTACAACTGACTTGTACTGCGTGTCACATTCCTTTATATATATAGATCTTTGTCAACTTTCACTTTAGTTTCTGTTTATCTTCCCCGAATGTCCAAGTCAGTATTTTATTTCAGGAAATTAAAGTCCAATTGATAATCAGCCAATTTATACAGTGACAGTGAACCTTCACACAACCTGTTATCAGCATTTACAATACAATGTCAATTTAACCTCTAGAACATTCTAATTGGTGATTCAACGACAATGCTGATCATTTCTTGCATCAAAAACTTACCTTGTTTATTGCACCGAGGTGCTTTCATTTTAGATACTTGATAATGAAGATCTAATTTTAGCTTTAGGGATTTTCCAATACAAACATAAACAAACTCTTTCTAGGGAGGGAACTAATATTGGAATGTGATAGGATTGGTGTTAATATGAGTTTCTATATTTAAATTATCTTTCAATCGACAGAGACAGCAGGTTTTAGGGGTGGAAGTAGGGACTGAATTACTAACCTGCTATTTCTAGATTTTTTTACTTTTATAAAACTACATTGTTGATCCTACATACTATCAAACAATTTTAGCTTGATTACCCTGTTTATCAACATGTAGGTAAAAATTACTATTTAGTATTAAAAATTGTGTTAATTGGGACATTCTTTTACTCCTCTACATCTCTTTTTTTTGAAAAGCAAATCTATATGTGTCTCAGAGACTTATATTCTAATCTTAGAAACAAAGACTAATGTTACAGCTATAAATGTTTATATAAGTGGTTAATGGATGAAACATGTTTACACCTAGTTTATAATGTGCTTGCACATGTGGAAAAAATGAAACATGTTTACACCTAGTTTATAATGTGCTTGCGGAAAAAATGATAATTTCCTGAGGATATTCAGAATGGGAAAATTTGAGATATTTAATTTGATCTATTCAAAAATTTTTGAACATATTGCATAGTATTTTAGCGTTTTCATCCCAGTACTTTCATGTTGTTTGCAATGCAAAGTTCATACTTATATTTTAGAGGTGTCTGTCAACCTCATAAAAAGAGGGTGCATTTCAAACAGAAAGACTTCAGTCATCATTTCTGATCAGTAAATGAATATGGTTTGGACACAAAGTCAAATTATCAAAGCAAAAAGTGATGGCAAGGAAAAGCTGGGACAGAGCATAGTTATTTCATAATCATGACATTCAACCTTGTGATCTGAAAACCAAAACAGTCCCCTTACATAAGGGGTACCAACCCAGTTTGACATCCTTCAAGCAAATTAAGATTCCTCATGATGCTGAGGGGAAAATATTTTCTGTGTTCAGAGTCAATTAATTTTTAAAGAAAGTGCCACTCATTCTGAAATCAAGTTATGATGTTTACCTAGTTTTTTAAGAGAACAAGTTATCACAATGGATTTCTACTTTCATAAAAAAGATAATTTGCATGTGTACAAGGATTAAATCAATCAATTCGTTGTGCAAACCAATGTATATGGCTACACTGCATTTTTCAAATTGGGTTAGGCATAATTTAATAAAAATTGATTAAGAGGCCTTATGGTAACTTGGATACATTGCATTGATATTTCTTCAAACATATCTTTTGAAAAAAAAAAATCATAAAGGAAAAATTCATTAAATCAACTGATCAAGGATTCCGCAGACATAATTATTCTATAGGATTAGGAAAAATCAACCAGGGCTCAAAATATTGGCCCGTATATGGCCCGATGGTCGTTACGCTGTTCCAGCTATTTGACCTTCGCTATACTGCATCAATTGTCGAATTGTGGAAAAAGCTCTGAGGGAAATATAAATATATGGGCTCGTCCATTCATGGATGCTATACTCACATGTTTGGTCTGAATGCAACAGACATTCAGAGTGCAGCAACTTCCATCAGGAATATAAAGATTTCTTTTGTCTAAAATGTGGATAGCGGTAAATGTCGTGAATACAATCGACCATTAATGTTTATACAATATCTATCCTTTCTCAAACTCAACTACCAGACCCATGGCGGTATATTCCCGCCAGTAATCAAACGCAGATTATGGTGTAATATCGATCCCGATGCAATTTACATTTGCTTTAGTCTTGTCAATGACAATGGAAAAAATCATCGCTATATTTCATAGTTGAGGATAAAATTTAAATTTCTAGTCATTGAAGGTTTACACAAATGAAGAAATCCGATAACTCCCTTTTAATCTTTTGGAAGAATTACAATATATTGCAATTATATACAGCCTAACAAGATTTACTGATCATACAATCAGACATGCATTACATTGTTATTAAAATGATGTTCGATATTCCATTTGTTCGCTGATGTATTAAATAACAAACATTTTAGAGAAGCTCTCTGTATTGTAAATTTTATAACGACATTAATAGAGTAGACTGCAATACGCTTATAGATACCTAGATTATAGTACTATAGATTTACACTATTAAAGATAATTTAGCATTTTCAGTCAATAAAACTCGAAATTAAATCATAAGTACATAATTCAATTTTTCCGTGTTTTAAACGAAATGCTAAGTATTTCAGTTGTAAAATATAAAAAAATGTTTTAATTTCACAACGTTGAATATTAACCATCAATAACGTTTAATTATCATAATTGATAAACGTTACATGTAATAGATAAAAAACTAAAAATCATGAGACAAAACTATATAGTCTGAAAAATCAATCAAGATCATTCATTATTTATTAAATAATGACTATAATTTTTTTCGCGACGAATTTATTTCGCGATTTATCACTGAAACGCTGATTCTCAGAGACTTTTCACGACCGAGCTTTTATCAGTAAAAAATAATACAAGATACACAATAAAGGACTTTTAAAATAGCGTTGAGAAATGCTATGACGAGGAACTCGCGAACATGGCGATATTTTTTTCGCTCGCAAATAAAAAGTGCTTCACAATATATGTCGTTAATCTGAAAAATCAATCAAGATTACCTGTTTAGCTTATTACATGTACAAGTATTAATGACTGCAATAAATCAGAAATGATATAATGATGTGGCTTAACACTAGTGCCAAACAATGTCTGATATATCAGCTAATACAGAAATAGTTAAAAATAGTAATAATTTATCCAGGGGTCACTTAAATGTGTATGAAATATTTAATACAACTTTTGAATATGAAAAAAAACTTGGTAGTGAAAATTATTTGATGGTTGAAAATGCTCCTGAAAATAAATCATACTATAATATTTCATACATATGTTATGCTTTGCAGATATACAGATCATGTACATGTGGATTTTTTTCATCCTTTTCAATTTTCTCCAAATGTCTCTGATTGAAAATTTAACATTATAATTTTATCGCCATTTTATAATTTGAGCAGTTTCCTTTCAGGATACACTAAAGATAGGCGTAAAAAAACCATATATATATATTAACCATATGGCACATGCGGGCATAGAAATTGGATATCGTTGAACTATTAGATGACAAACATAAGACAAACTAAAGCCTGTATGACTGCTGTACAACTATGGTGTAATGTATTGCAAAATGCATGCTGCAATTGTATGATTTTTTCAATCGTCCGAATAGATTCAAAAGGTTTAAAGTTCCAAAGCATGCTGTCATATATTATCGCTTTTGGGTTTTCTTTTGTTGTGTAATCAGGAAACTAACACAGAATATTTACAGACGTTTTATTATTCAAAAAGAGAAAACCGACCGTTCCTTGGAAATTAGTTGGAACCGAAAGAAGTTTTATGCCGAAAGAGAACGAAGTTTCTAAACATGAAAAAGCAACGACAATTTCTTACTTTTCTGGTTTTAATGTATCTTCTGAAGATTTCGTGTCTCTTATGTGCTTTGCTGACGGACAACTGGGTGGACACAGACGGGTATCACTATGGACTGTTTAAGTATTGTGTTGACAACACAAGCTACTGTTTGGATGTCACACCTCAGCTTCAAACAATTGAAGGTATATTATGTCAATGCGACAAAGTTTACACAATTTATGAAATAGCTTTGGTATTGTAAATAATTTGAGAAATAGTTACTTATCTCTAAGCAGTAGCGGAGTTTTCAAACAACAACCTAGAGCGTTCAACTTATTATAACTTATTTTAACTCATCATGATTAACATGTTTCATTATCAACATGATTCGGCCAATGTGATGAGAACTGCGAATACTTTTAACCTTTTAACTTAATCATTTTGTTCATCGTGTTGTACATTGAGAGTCGACTGTATTTTGTGGTGCGCACAATTATATAGCAATGCATTTTGTTTTCATTGGACTATTATGATGCTCTTTAATGTGAGAAAAGTCATGACATGTGGTGATAACGAACAGTGTTCAAATTAAAAAAATCCAAAGGAAAATTACAAAACAGGAGCAGAGCGAACAGGGACCTCTTAAAAAAAGAGGTAGGATCAGGTGCCATGGTGGAGTAAGCATCCTCTGCCGACCGGTCACACCCGCCGTGCGCCCAATATCATATCGGTAAAAATGTCATTATCGGGGAAATTGTCCTAATTTGGGAAAATATCATGATCGGGAAAAACGAAGAAAAAATCGTGGACAATTCGGTATGTGTTTAAATTACTGTAGATTGCGAGTTGCAAATTAAAAACGCCAATAACACGACGGTCGTAACGTCTTTTTTCATCAGTAACTTCTTTACAACATATAAACATACAAAATGTTTTTGTCCTCAACAAAACAAACCACTTAAAAAAGATTATTGTTGATGTCTACACAGCCAATTGTGCCTCACGTGAAATTCACGTGAAAAGAGGTTCACGTGAACTTCACATTAAAGTTCACGTGAATTTCATGTGAACTTCACATGAATTTCACGTTAAGTGAAGTTCACGTGAATTTGTTAATGTGAATTTCACGTGAATGTGTTTCACGTGAATTTCACGTGAAAATTTCACACATTTTTCACTAAAATTTCATGTGAAACACATTCACATGAATTTCACGAAAAAAAATTTCACGTGAAATTCGTGTGAGTGCTCTTTTCACATGAATTTCACGTGAAAATTTCACGTGAAATTCATGTGAATTTAACGTGAATTTCATGTGAGGCACAATTGCCTGTGTACGGGAATTCTGGTATGTCGGATTGACAAAGTCGGTAAAACTTTAAACTTAGCCCGCTTCGCTTTGTCGTATATGGACAAAATGATCTCAACATTACTGTTACAAACTGTGAACAGAAATATATATAACGAAATGTCAAATTCAGTGTTTTATCCTATGATAGAGCGCCGTTCTAGTCCGGATTAAAATAATTTTCATTGGAAATTAGGAAGAACCCTTCCAAGAAATATGATAGTTACATAGCCGGTAGCATACAATACTTCATTCGCGTATCTTTACAAAAGGAAAAGGCAGCTAACGTTAGTCTAAGAGTACTCAGACGTTATCTGAAAATTGATCTGTATTTTCATGAAAAATATTTATATCCTATAAAAATAAGTGGGATTGCTAAAATAATATATCCAACGTTTTAAATCGTTTTTTTCACGATGTCGTCCTAGTCGATGTAGTTTAAATCGTCGACTGAATCATTGGTAAACACTACATTTAATCCAAAAAACAAAACGCGGGTTTTTATTAACTTCTTTAATAAAAAAAATAGTTTACTAATCATGTCCCGCGTTCATGTTCTTTCATACTAATCTCACACTTTGTGAACTTCTCTGCAAACGAAAAAAAGTCGTCATAATTTAATTAATATAAAAATTACAATATTTGCAAGTGTTTTAATAAGAGAAAGCAGTTCCTCTATCGTTAACTTTTAAGGCCTAGAAAGACTTTAAAATGAGATTTAATGTGCGAATTTTGCCGTGGTTATGTGAAAGATTTAAACTACATTGACCCTTAAAGCCAAATAGCAGAGTTATAAACCAGAATTCAGATCTTCATATTTATAAATTCATATTATTTACCAGTAGAAAGGTTTCAGTATGTTTATTTGCTGCATTGTATTTTCGAAACGCCTTATGTGTTAGTCGCAATGTCAATAAAAATTAGAATTTATGTACATGTAGTCATTTTACTCGTTAAAAACCATGTCTTTTTTACTTCCAGTTCATATATTGGTCACCCGTTATTGTTTGATCAGCGCATGTATATTAGCCTTTGTCTATCTGGTGTTCTGTGCGAGTTTATTCTGTGAATGGAGCAAGCGGTTAAATAAAACGAAGATGCATGCAAAAGTCAATGTGACTGGGGCATTTTTCCAGTGTATGTATACTCTTTTTATATATATTAGATGTATTTGAATCTCAGTGAAGCTATCTGAATGCTATGCATAGTACTGAATTCCTATTAAATCCTGAATACCAGGTATTCACAAATTTTATTTCTGTTATTTGTTATATTCATAAAGAATAAAAACACAAGCCAAATAACCATTGCCGGCGCCTTTGTATTCCAGTTGTACTAGAGGCTTGCACAGTGGTTACATTTATTCACGGAGTGACTGATGATGAACTCTCACGAGTTTCTCAACTCAGCTGGGCGTTTTACTTAACAGTTTCAACGACGGGTTTCACGCTTTTGTTTCTGTTCATACTTCTTCACACCACCTTATATTGTAAGTACCTGTCTTGTCTGTCCGTCGTTTTGTGTTTACATATCTCTCACTCTCCCTTTCTATTCTTTCTTGTTACACCACTACTTGAAACAATAAAAATAACTCGTACGATACAATCATGTAATGCAAATATAGTGCCAATAACATGCATATGCCTTACGATGATGTTATGGAAATTTAAAAAAAGAAACAAAAACTATGCTTATCTTTATTTAACATAAGCATAACACTTGCAGGCAACAGAAGGTGCTGTTTGGATACGTCATCAGTGGGCAATTCTTCTGGTGAGTACACAAATTGGCTAAACATATAAAAGGCCTCACCTTGGCTTTCCGGATAGTTAAAGGGGCATGGTAACGATTTTGGTCAAAAAAAAAATTCCGATTTTAATGTTTACAATGCTTTAGAAAGGCATTTTTAATAGGCATCCAATATTTGAGTGTCATTTGTTGAGTTACAGTGCTTACAATTCTTTGTTATGTAAACAAAGCTTTTGTTTACATTTTGAATGTGGGAGTGAAAATTTCAGTTTTAGACCTAAAATGAATGTGTTAAACGTTAGAGTCTGTTTATTTATGCTTAAAATGAATAAGAAGATAGAGAAATTAGCTTATAAAAAGATTTTTTACTGGTATATTGAACCTAATGTAAACAAAAACAGGGCACGAGCCTTGTTTACATGACAAAGAATTGTGAGCTCTGTATCTTGCTTATAACCCTACGACTGACTCTCATATTTCATTTTATCACTACAAATGCATTCCTAAAGCATTGTAAATAATGAAAACAGAAAAATAGAATTTGACCAAAATCGTGACCATGGCCCTTTAACAAAGTTCGATGGGTCTAATCGTATTGAAACGAACAGTGATGCAAAGGGTTTAAAACAGTTGACTTCTTGAATCTAAGCTGTGCCTTCTTATTAATTTCTATCAAACATTAACACAATCCGCTCGGAAGCTTCTGATAGAAAAAAAAATTAAATATCTTTTTTCATTATATTCTTAGTAATAAATACAGGTTTTTTTGCATTTGTGATACAGATGACATTACAAAACTCGTATCGTCCTCCGAGGCTGATACAGGTTATCAGCCCTCTAGGGCTGATACGGATCCGAATCACACCCCTTGCGAAACTCCTCTGCCTTTTTTCGCTTCGGCATTTGTGCATGTTTACAAACGAAAATTAAAACATTTGTTACAGTCGACATTTTTAAGTGCAGTTGAAAACTTCAAATGCTAGCAAATGTTATAAAACAGTCAACTTTTAAAACCTGAGGAGATTTCGGTTCTGTAGCTACATATTTGTTAAAACAATTAGATCTCATATTTTTATTAAATACATGTACAGAATTTTAAAAGTAATATGTTAAATCAATTTGTTCAAGTTGATGTTTTTTATTTAATTTTATTAATAAGTATGTAATAAATATAATAATACATACCCTTTTCCATATCACAGCTTGTATTAGCCCTCGACCAATATCATCCCTCGGGCTGATATTGGAGTCTCGGACCGATACAAGCTGTGATATGGAAAAGGGTATGTATTATTCTCTATATTCACCTGTTTATTTTTTTAAAAGTATGATTAACTGTTTATTCCGTGTGTGTTTTAAATTACATTCTTAATTCTTTTAATAATTTCAAATATCAACATTTTGCAGGAACAGAACTAACTTTTCAATATCCCCCGAAGAGTGTTTCTGTTAACGCTGGCCAGACAGTCTCTATTGTTGCTAACGTAAGAAATGCAAACCACGTTTATTGGTGCAAAGGTAGAGACCATGTGATTCGGATATCCACGTCTTTTTAAATTCTCATAAAGCTGAACTTACCTTGAAAAATGCTAGACTTCAAGACGACGGTGAATATACTTGTGTAGCAGAGAAATATGGAAAGAATAAAAAAGAAATCAGAGAATCGTTCTTCATATATGTGCACCATGGTAATTATCTCTTTTTTGTATTTCACCCTGTTTCTTATGCCATATTCTTCACTATTTTTTAATTGAATGTGTATTTATTATATATATCATGTATAATTTTGTTCATATATTCCAGTGAAACCAGTGTTCAAAACAAAACCAAAGGATGTCACCGTGCACCTTGGGGATGCGGTAACTCTAGAAGCAATTGTCGAAAACGCGGAAGCAGTTTCGTGGTTCCACGAGGACCAGATTTTGAGTAATTCCAAAAGTAAAATCGCCATAAAGTTTTTGAATGGGAAGGCTTCGTTGAGAATCGACTGCGTAACAAAGAATGACGAAGGAGACTATACCTGCCTTGCTAAATCAGGAAATGACCCTATTAAAAGGAAGGAGGAATCTGTTTATTGTCATGTCAGAGTTATTGACGGTAATTAAACAATTTGTATAATGAAGAAAAACAAAGAAAAACAAAATCTCGACATAAATGTAGGGTGGTTTTTTTTTTACATAGAAAACAGGAGGATTGAGTTTGTGTAAACCAACAGCAATTTGTTTAGCGTCATAAATGCAATAAGTGTGCCGAAACGCACTTTGCATTGCAAAATTGTTCCATCCAGTTATGATTGAATAAATTTCACATTATGTATTTTTTTTTTACCAATTACAAAAGAGAGGTCGTGCACAAACTGAAGATTGTAAATTATTTAAAGTCTGCATACGCATTTTTCATACTGATATTCCAATAAAACCAGGTCGTATTGGTTATTGTTGTGTCCTGTTTAACATATAAATCATATGAACACGAAATCGAAGTGTGAAGGATCAAACGTGAAATCATAATATTATTTTTTTTATTTTTTCTATCTAGAAATTTAAAACTATGATCTGTTTTCAGCTGAACTGCCTTCATTTAATGATGTCCCAAATTCGCTAAATATCAAAGGTGGTTCAACTCTGGAAATAGCGATCAAAGTTTGTGGATATCCAAAGCCAAAGAACGTGTCGTGGTACAAAGATGGAGCAGTTATCGAGAGAAGTAGAAGGGTAATTATGCAGTATATTGAGGGAGACTCTAGACTTCTAATCCATGATACAGTCCCTGCTGACTCAGGCATGTACGAATGTTATGCTGAAAATGTACATGGAAACAACCGGTGTAAGATACCCGTAAAAGTTACAACGGTAAGGAAAGAATGAATTCTCAATTCAAGCAATTCAAAAGTCTGGCATTTTAAACATAATAATTATTATTATACTAATAGCTGAAAATCAGCCAAATTCAAAAATCTTTATAAACATTAAGAGTCAGCGAGTCAATGTTGGAAGCATGAAAAATGTGTGAAAAATAAAATTCAGAGTAACAAGATATAGTGTTCATGTTAATGTTCAACGCCCTAAACTTTATTATTGTATCTCAGTGTTGCAGTACCGCTGATTTTTTTTTAAATCTAAATATCGAAGGCATTAATTGAAAGAGAATAAAGTGGTTGGTGTATAATTAAATCAGATTTGATTGTTATCATTACCTCTTGTAACACTGTTTACAATGTTTCGTTTGATTAGGAGGATCAAGAGCCTATTCAGTGTACAATTTGCATGGATCGCCGACCATCTCACGTGTTACGTTGTGGCCACGCCTTCTGCTTGGAGTGTATTAATGGTTTTCAAAATGGATGTGGAATATGTAGGGCTCCTTCTAGAGAACGCACACGATTGTATTTGTAATTCTGTATTAAGCCTATATCAATCGCCGTCCATGTTTGCAGTCCATAATGTTTTTTGTTTTGTTTTTACCAGTATATGATTGTATTGTCAGTTTGGAAATCAAAATGTATGCAGTTTTCCGAATCACGTACGAAAACAATGTGGTACAAAAGTTTGCAATAGCCGATGATGGGGTGTGCGTTGAGTTTATTCTTTTTAATACCTCAGAATTTAGCCAAATGCAGCAGCCATTTAACAAACAATGTATCTTATTCTAACAGATCATATATATTCACTGTGGGTTTTTTTTATAACAACTGTTTTTACAACTTTTTTTAAAAACCCATTGAAAAAGAACACTGAAAACCAAGTCTTCGACTGGTTTGAGATCAATTGATTTTAGTTCATCTTTGCTAAAGGCTCAATTCAGCATTTCTGCTCAAAAGTCCGATGTCTATCGTCGTCGTTGTCTTCCTTCTACACTTTTTGCATTTTCTGTTTATAACCACAGGGTCTGTTCAATCCAATTTGGCAATACTAATCTATGAATAAAGGGCTTTCAAGTTCGTTCAAATTGACACTGCATGTATAGAATACCGAGTTAACATGATAAAATTACATTAATTGCAAGTTTCTGCAGAACGCTTATCCCAACAGTTTTACATGCTATTTTGGCCATACTCTGTGAGACTGTAATAATATCTCAATCAAATATAATGAACTGGTCGTTTTGGCTTAACTAGCAGATCGTCAATTGCAAACGGTCTGGTACGACATTATGCGCATTGAATGGTTTGTTAATTACATATACTATAGTGGACGCTGTGGTAAAATAATATGAATTAGCTACCCTTTGCTGTAAAAGTCTCGCATAGTCCATGGCAATGCAATCGATTATCTGAAGCCTGCTTATGATGTTTGGATCTGTCTTATATTCGAGTTATGACACTTTGTGCATTATTTAAATCTTTTGCAAAAATAAATTAGAAAACAAATTTAAACAACATTGATTTACAATCAATCACTGAAAAAAAATTCAGGATTTATTGCCCTTAAATTATACATGAATTTAATGACTGCACAATAACTATTTGATGTTTGGTCTAAGTCTAGAATGATGCAACGTCATTGAAAAAAAACTAGTGCATCAAGTGCATATGTGGATGATAAAAACGGCGAAAGGCAAGTCACAGACGGCAACATAACGGCTGTAATTTTTTTTCTTTGTATGTCTTTCATCAAATAAATAGCAAAAAAAGTGTTGGTCCTCGACAGAACAAAACACATTTTAGTTTTTTTTAAAATACTGTCTACTTGAATAAATGTTTGTTTCATTGAATGCTTGGCGGAAATAAACAAAATTATGTTAGAATAATTCATTCTGTAAATACGCTTATCTTTTTTGACTAAGAAGCAGAGAGCCTGTACCATATTGACTTGCTGCTACTATTGACAAAGAGAGATGGGAAATAAACCGACTTGATAATATTCTAAATTTTCAGAGCCATATAATGGATTCAGTTGCAAAAAATATAACGCTATATGTGTGGGACTTAAAGTGGTTGGCCATTGGTCAAAGTAACAAGCAATGTGGTATAAAGGCATTGGCAAGCATGTTTGGCCCCAAAGGCTGATAAAAAAAAAAAACAACGCAGAAATAAACCAGAAAACCGAGTGAGTGAAATGACGTGTGCCTACACTAAAAAACAAATGCAACAAAGTTGTTAAACATAAGAGGCAAGTAGTTCGAGTATTTTTTTTATTAACGTTGGAATCTTAAATGAACATCATAATTCTTGTTACAGTCATAATTGTACCATTGCAAAGGTCTATAATATTAACTAATGTCAGACAAGTCACTAAATCAGTGTAATATTGTGATAACTTATGGCACATACACTAGTATGCTGTAATCAAGAAGTGTAGTTTTTTGTTCGAAGTATAATAACAAGACTTCCTCAGAGCAGTTATATGACATGTGGTGATAACAGTGTTCAAAATCAAAAGTCCAAAGGGAAATTACAAAACAAGAGCAGAGCAAACACAGACTTCTAAAAAAATTAGAGGTAGGATCAGGTGCCAGGAGGAGTGAGTATCCTCTGCTGACCGGTCACACCCGCCGTGTACTCTTTGTGGTAATGGGGAAAACGGAAAAGACCGTAGACAATTAGATGATTAATTATGGTCTAACAATAAGTAAGAAAAACGTTAGTCAGCACGCGACCCAGAATATTGTATTTGCTGACAAGGTCGTTGTATCGATCATAGAACTTCAATGACTTCAATCTAGACTGTTGATAGTCCTGTTTTATCAACTTGTTTGTCAGTAGCTTGCCTCGCCTTTGAAAGTGTTCATACGTAGAGCATGCCCTTGCGTATCGAATTAACTGAGAGACATATGCACGTGATGGAGCTATGTTGCTACATAAGTAAGGAAAGTTGAACATAGAAAAATTGAAGTCAAGTTTTGTTGTTAGGTTATGTCCCTTTCCAGTAAAATATCCAAATATGAAGATATAGAAGAGAGAGATATATATGGGATGAAATTACGATATCATAAGTTGAAACCGAATTGTGCAACATTGATCATAACGATAGATGGAACGCATATAGTTTATAGAAAAAATAATTTATCCTTTAAATAGAAGTTTAAACTTCTATTTTCAATCACAACGAACATGATTGGCTTCTAAAAGCTTTTTTTTCCCCAAAGATGAGCTTGTTAAGTATTTATCAATCCCATTGCTTTAATGCTTTTATCATGTTGTTATCTGAATATCATAAATAATCTAACCAGGATAATATTGCATTTATTATATAGGCTCATTTAAAGGTATTGAAAGGTAAAAAAAAAAAACTTAACCGATTTGAAAAAATTGCTTCCTTTTACGAGTTTAGTAACTTGAGAAAAAAATGAAGATTAAAGGTATAACAAAACTGCATGGCAAAACCTACACTTCCGAATATGGAGAAGCGGCAACGGTTACTCAGCTCTTTGGTTGTGGTTTATATTATCAAGTTTTCTTGTCTCATCGGTGCTTTATTTACGGAATATTGGGTGGATGCAGATGGTTACCACTTCGGGGTATTTAAGTATTGTGTTGACAACACAAGCACTTGCCAAGATGTTACATCTCAGCTTCAAACAATTGAAGGTAAACATTTTCATTTTAGTACAGCATTTTATACAGAATACTGATCCAAGTTTTTGGTTTTTAATTTATAAGTTCAACTGTCTTCCACTAGACTCTGTTCCATATGAGATATTTTCTAGTCCTGACAAATAGAGTTGTTTCTATTGTCAATTGAATTATTCTAAAGGTTTTTTTTTTCATTACAATATATTAAACAACATAGTTAAGATAAGTAACGAAGCCCAAGTTGCAAACTTTATATCCCCTAAGCTAGGGGTGATGGTGTGAGGTGGAGTTATGTATAAATGCATTTAGAAACAAATGATATACAACTCTTAATTCTTTAAGAAAGATTGTTTGCAAGAGTTTGGCATATCATCTAGCTCAATTCCCTTCTTCCATCCCAACTTTTTTTTACTTTTTATAAAGTGTCAAATCATGAAATACTCTATGGATTAAGTTGTTTATTATATTTTCATCCATGTATCATAACCAAATAAATAATGCAATGGGCAGGGCCTCGCTTAGATCATATTAATTTTGTATTATTACTCAATCTGAATAAGTAAAAAACCATACGGAAGTTTTTATTTCAATTTTTACAGGTAAGGAGACCCATTTAAACTGTTTTATCAACTAATTACTTCCGCTTATAATGCTGGTGAACCATGAAGACTTGTTGTTATATGACGTTTAATAGATAAAATCTCTCTCTCTCTCTCTCTCTCTCTCTCTCTCTCTCTCTCTCTCTCTGTGTGTGTGTGTGTGTTTAAAAGGGCTAGATGGCCTTGGCCCTGTTTAGACTATAAGATTATCCTTAAAAGAAAGAGGTCTAAGGAACAATTTAGGAAAACATTCAAATTTTGAAGTTAAAAGAAATGATATTTTTCTTTACAAAATAATAGTTTATAGATAAACAAATCATTTTTGAAATATAAGGTGGATCTGATAATATGTTGATCACAGAGCCTCCTTAACGAAATTAAAAAAAAAAATGGAACAACTATGTTTCAGACCCTTTGCTGGGGACCCGTTATTTGTTGATCAGCGCCTGTGTCTTGGTATTCATCTGTATGATGTTCTGTGTGACGTCAATAAGTAAATGCTGTGGGACTGACAGAAAGACAAAGATACTAGCAAGAATCAATGTTACAGGAACGTTTCTTCAGTGTAAGTGTAATATTTGAAAAAAATTTGAAGTTCAGTTTTATTTATCTTGTAAACAATGGGAATATTTGACAGGAGTATATTAAATATATTACATGATTATATCTTTCATATTTATTTGTTATGAAAAGAAATCCAGAATAAAAAAAAATGGTATAATCGTTTACATTGTTTTTGTTTTAGTTATATTAGAGACTTCGACAGTAATTGCATTTGCCCATGGAGTGACTCAGCTACCACGTGCTCCACAGATAGGCTGGTCCTTCTATATAACGATCTTTGTAGCGGTTTTTACGCTGATGTTCTTCTTTATTCTTCTGCTCACCACCTTTTGTTGTAAGCTCCTCATCTCTTACATATCTCTGTTAAACAGGAGGCCAAGATGTTAACATAAGGTGTTTCTATATGAATTGATTCGGCAATATATGATATAGGGAGAAACATTGTACATGTACAAAACAAAAATTACGGAAAATTTTCAATATATTGTTCTATTGTGTTTTCGAATCCTGGTGTCATTTTGAACTATGACAAAGTTTGTAACTGAATAACTTTTTTCAATTATGTCATATATGCATGCTTGGATCCAATCTTGATAACATATACACCCCCACTTACCTTAAATACATGTAGTTTACAAATCCCACTTGTTTGAAAAATTATAGATATACCGGTAATCCATAATGTTCTTTCCGAAACAATTTTTATTTTGATACCGTTAAAACTCTTCTCAAATCATCACTTTCAGACAAACTTACATTTATAACGTAACTTTTCATCCAATAAATATGTATGTACATGTATAAACATCCTAATTCGACTGAAGCTTTGGGTCATGTGCATTGTATTCTCAAAATTCCCACCTAATTAATTCAGCTAGTCCAAATTACAGAAATAGTGTGCTCTCGATGAAGTCTGCTCAAAAAGAGATGACTTAATGACTTATCAAGAACTTTTCCAAGTTACATCTATGTAACGGGGTAGAGTGAGATGCATATAACATAGAAGGGATCTAAAGGCAAAATAACTTTAATTAAGAAAAAAAAATGTAGATAAATTCAAAATAAAAAAAGACAATAAAAAAATTTCTTAAACATCTACAAGGCAATTCACAATAAAATTCTAGATTTGGAAATTATCTGTACGATTAAAGGAATAATGAGTCAATACTTCAGCAAATAAGAGTACCATAAAGCGTGTACAACTGTATTCATTGAAGAGGGGTGGTAATACTTTTTCTACAGAATCCAAAGTATGTTGGTTGCTTGATTTGGACTTAAACAATTTTTTTTTTCGATCACATTGTACGATAAAAAGGAAATATTAAAAAAAAATGTTTCAATGCAACCATGAAAACAAGATCCTTTATCTTATCTAATTTAATCTGAATATTTGTAGGTAACAAAAGATGCTATTTGGATACGTCGTCAAGTTTTTCTTCAAGTAAGTATTAATTCGCTTAAAATCACGAGACTATATTCTAATTTTGATCACCGCAGAGTTTTATTATTTATATATAAACGTTATATGAATATAGGTAAACTATGATAATACAAATGTACTATATTAGAAGGCCTACAATGTTCAGTAGGTGGTTTTTTTTTAATTCCTAACAGTGGATTTTTGCAGTCTGAGCAAACATTATCATTAACATCATATATATCGCGATGAAATGTTTAAACATTTGAAAACAAGAGTCTGAGTTAACTCTTCTTTTTTTCTCGACACTAAATATTATATCTAACATTTGTACCAAATGATTCATTTTATTAATAAGAGGGTTGTTCGAAAATTATTGAGACAACAAAATTTTTTTGCTTTCTAAGAGACGAATTTTGGTGAAAATAATTAAGCAAAGTAATATTAAAAAAAAAATTTAATATTTTGTTTACGACGGTACATAAAAAAGGGGCACCCGGCGCAGGCATAAAGCCAGAGTCTAAAAACTTATGCATCTCCTTTTTAAGTGTTGGTAGACCTACAATTAGTGATATAAGAAATCTAATAATATATGTTCATTTGCTATTTATTGTGACTAAATTCTGTACAAATTTCACTAGTGTTTGAGTTGAAACACAGTTATAGTACAGAAGTATTTACTAAGCAAAATAAAACTGGCTAAGACGTTTATTTAATGTTGACGTCAAGGCGGAGCAGCTAACATACATCAAATTGGTATGAATCTCGGGAGAAGACCTTTTCAGGCTAAGCAATTGCTTAAACAAGGACTATACCATAGGAAGGGGTCAACAGCTTCAATTTATCGTTTTTTATACTTACTATTTAACTAGCATTAAAACAAAGGGACTAAATATCAAGTACCTTTTTACTCAGAAACTCATTTCAACAGTTATTAGATATGTACAGAATGACTGAAAGAGACGGTAATAAACGGTATTCCGATTTACTTTTTCGTGAAATTTCAATGGTTTATCTCATTTCCCCAGGGAGTAAGAGTCTCAATAATTTCAGAACAACCCTCGTAAATATTGTGTTGAGATATGAGTATATCAATTTCTAAGACATTACTAGGTTATCTAAAATAAATGAGAGCGTGCATGCACATCGTTTTTTCGATAGTGTAAATAAATTATTTTCACATATAAATTTTCAATGTGGTCATCCACTTATTAAGTGATTGTGACGTCATACTGAGAGCTGACTGACTTACATTAAGACCAAATACGTTTTATAGGCTTAGTATTGACAGTTTCAAAAATTGTTTTCCCTTCTTTATTGCACTTTGGTGTCTTATGTGATATTTATTTTTAAAAATCTGCGATGAGCTTTTTTTCTCTCAGAACGAAGATGATAATTCCGATCGAAATGATTAAAAAAAGACTATATTGATTTATGAAACTTCTGTGGAATCATTCAAATTCGTGGGGGCGAATTTTCGGGGATTGCTTAATTTTTACAGGTTCGTGGGGACGTAATTTCGTGTATTCTCTTTTACCTACGAAAGAAAATATGACTTTATGACCATAATTTATTAATTCGTTGAGAATGTTAGTTCGTAGATGAGAGGTACCCAAGAATTCCACGAAAATTGAGTCACCACGAAATCTAATGATTCCACAGTAAACTGTCGATACTTTCATTAGACTGTAAAAATTTTTGCAGAGCTTACTTTCATAACACCCCCACAGAATGTTTCTGTTGATGTTGGTAAAGCGGTGTCTGTTTTTGCTAATGTAAGAAACGCAAGCCATGTTTATTGGTGCAAAGGAAAGGACCAGGTAATTCGGATATCCTCGACATTCCGCCAACAGTTTGACGAGTCCAACCAAAAAGCTGAGCTCAAATTGAGTAATGCTAGACTTCAAGACGACGGCGAATATTCTTGTGTAGCAGAGAAATATGGAAGAAATAAAAAGGAAATCAAAGAATCGTTCTTCATTTATGTGCATCACGGTTGTATATTTTACTTTATTTATGTGCATCACGGTTGTATATTTTACTTTATTTATGTGCATCACGGTTGTATATTTTACTTTCTCTCCCTTTTTCACGTTTTATAATTGAATACTGAGTAAGGTGTCAACAGAGAGTATCTGGTTAATGTATAACTGTTGGTGAATTTTAGTGAAACCTGTGTTTACAACAAAACCTAATGATGTTACCGTGCAAGCTGGAAATGCATTATATATAGAAGCAGTTGTAAATAATGCGGAAGTGGTGTCGTGGCTTCACCAAGGCAAGGTTTTAAGCAACGCCAAAAACAAAATAGCCATCAAGTTTGTGAATGGAAAGGCTTCGTTAAGAATTGATGGCACAACAAAGAAAGATGAAGGGGACTATACCTGTTTGGCTAAATCAGGAACTGACCCTCATAAATCAAAAGAAGAATCTGTAGATTTTCACGTCAGCGTTAGTGACGGTAAGATGACAAATTGCACCAATGTAAGAAAAAGACAAACATATCCCAGACAGTTTATATACTGTTCCTTTGCAATAAATCAATTGTTGAAATGCGCTTCCACAAACAATATGATACTATGATACTAGTAATAAGTTAATGTTTAATTGAGATTCTAAAACTTATTAACAGCTGAGCTGCCATCATTTGAAAACGTTCCACAATCGTTGAATATTAAAAATGGTACAGCTCTGGAGATGGCGATCAAAGTAAGAGGATTTCCAGTGCCCAAACAAGTTGCGTGGTTCAAGGATGGAGAACCTGTAGAGAGAAGCAGAAAAACAATTATGCAGTATATCGATGGGGCCTCCAAATTGGTAATCTATGATACTGATCTTGCTGATGCTGGTTTGTACGAATGCTATGCCGAAAATGAACATGGAAACGACAAGTGCACAATACCTGTAAAAATTAAAAGGGTAAGAAACAGATTTAGCTTGTTTTTCCTTACATGAAGGGTAAATCAGCCTCGCTTTTTGGTATATTTTTGCTACAAAATTTCAGATTAAAGATTGATACTAATTGTTTTGTTTAGGATGACCATGATACCATTGAATGTTCAATATGCATGGATCGACCACCGTCAAATGTTTTGCCGTGTGGTCATGCCTTCTGCTTGGAGTGTATTGGAATGATGAATTTTAAGTGTGGCATGTGCAGGTCTCCTTTTAGAGATTACAAACCGCTGTATTTAACTTGAAACGACTCAAAAATGACGCACAAAATTAGCGAGAGATGTGTGTGTGTGTGTGAGAGAGAGAGAGAGAGAGAGAGAGAGAGAGAGAGAGAGAGAGAGAGA
>WFKH01011801.1:7591879-7603626 GCA_016163765.1 Magallana hongkongensis
ATGTTATAGACCAATTCACTTGTTGACACTTAGGGAAGTTTTGTTGAATTATAAGTGTATTAGAAGATGATAGAGTTGTACTGTGGTTGATGCATTGCCGTTGTAATTTAATATCTGTATTTGAAATTCTTTATTTTGTATTATAACTTATTATGTACTGTGATCTGATAAGGCATATAGCTTAAAGAATGAATAAACAAACAAGATTTTTGTAACATGTTTCAATTCTATGAATAACAGGAATTAGGAATTTCCTTGTTAAGAGGATTGTTACTCTATGCCAGCTTTATCTTTTTCAGCTTTGCATATCGATCGATCGATCGATCGATAGAGAGAGAGAGAGAGAGAGAGAGAGAGAGAGAGTATAAATATGGTAGAAGTTGTATTTCCATGGAGAGAGATATACTTTATATTCTTTTTTATTTTAAGTTTGGTATTTTGATTAACGATGTTTTACATTTTTTAATGTTAAACTAGTACTGATCACACTTGTAAGTAAGTAAGTAAATAAGTAAGTAAGTAAATGATTTATTATAGTGACATGTGTTATTATAATAACAAATTACATATATTTAATACAAAATAAATAATGAAACACCCGGCCCATTGTGCCTATATGTCACTGCAAATACAATTATAACATATATACACATATTATACAATAATTATTGTCTGTAAAGGTAAGCTTCAAGTAAATATTTAGAGGTTTGTCTCGAAAAATTTGACAGTAGAAGAATGATACAGTCTAAGTTAGACATTACTAATGTTGGATTATATCCGATATTATGAAATAATTATGGTACATGTACTTCGACCTACCATTTACAAGCTGAAAAACAGTCCTTTTACTTATTTTCAATAAAGATGACAAATCATTTTTAACTTTAGACTGAAATAAGTAATGGTCATTAATGTAAGTTAATTAAATGAGAAAACTAAAAGAAAAACACTCTATGTTTACAGCAGTAATGCAGTATAAATGAAGTAAATTAGACTGTTTGAAAATTGGTGCAAGGAAGCCACTCATGATTTAAAAGAGTATGCATATATCCCCCCGTGTTTCTCGAAACGGAATGAAATAGTTGTAAAAGCAATTAAGTGTGATATTATAATTTACAGACACGTAGGATCGTTTTCTAAGTGGCCGGGGGGGGGGGGGGGGGGGCTATTAGGCCATACTTTTTTTTTCATTCGTAAAAGTATTTAAAAAATCGTCGGTTATGTGAAAATTGTGTTTAAAGAAAATGTGCACCTAATTTGTGTGTGTGTGTGTGGGGGGGGGGGGGGGCGAAAGCGTTACAGTTTTTCTATGGACATTACAGTACGCGTAATTTTAAATAGCCTACTCATAATATTAAAAAGGCATAAAAATATATTTTCATTTGGCATTCAATTTCTCCCCGGTTTAAAAATATATTATCAAATTCCTTATTTATACAATTGTATGCACTTTAGAAAAGCTACTCTGTCTGGGTATTAAAAAAATCACACTTGAGAGAATCATTTCATACTGAATAAGATGGGGAAAGTCTATATACAGTAACACTTGTTGCCACTTGTCCGTCGTTGCATGTCGTCTCATGTCCCTAGTTCGTTTTCCTTTCCTCCAACCATGCTGGGTTTTATTTGTTTACGTTGCTAGATTACCGGAAGTAAACAGACACATGCTGACACAGACGGCCAAAAGTCTGAAGAGATCAATACAATATTCCATAATTTAAAGTTATTCACTGACCTGTTGAACGTTTTAAGTAGTTTTTTATTTTTTCAGTCTTAAAAATGACTTTGAATGTATTTAACGATCTCGAATTTGAAAGCGTCGTCCGAGAACTGGACACCCCAGATGTTGAAGGATGGGAATTTTTCACAGAGAGCCACGGAGTCAAAATATACAGACTTTATAACGAGGTAATAATAAATTTCATTAAAATATTTATTAATTTAATGATTTGAATCAAACGTTATTGGATAAATGTATACTGAAATCAAATGACCGCTTTTTAGACTACTTGAACAGTTGAATCAGACACTATAACACAGATAAATAACATTTTGTTTTTATAATCATTTTTCCGACTTGAATCGTACATGTACATGGTGCATAGAATATATTGTATTGTGGTATATCTATAAAAAGTTGAAAATAGACATTTTCTTCTCATTTTCACCATGGTTACGTGCTTACTGCTTTATTTTTCATGATATGATAAATATGCATTTATTGAAGTGAAATGATTTCTACATGTAGTTGTTTCGGCCCTTCCCTAGCACAGCTCTATATATGTGTGGACCTTAGTAGTTTCGGCCGTCATTTCACCGTTAGTCGTTTCGGTCTGAATATTACTTATTATTTTCAGACATTTTTAGCCTATTTTCGGAAGTTTTATATTTAGAGTCTATTATAAAATAAATAAAAATTAAATTAATGTAAAAAAGATAGCATTTCTTAAGTAGTTTTTCCCTATCAGAGTAATGATTTTTTTTATTTCTAGTCGTTGTCAGTTTTGTATATTTAATAAGTAAAAAGCCTCCTTCTATGTTGATATGACTAATGTAAAGAGAATCCATATGATAAATAAAATGATAATTAAGCCATTCATAAACTTTTTATTTAAATAAATGGTATCAGAGGATGGTTGTAAGAACACAAAGCATAACATTGAACAAGCACTAAACATTAAATGTATATTTATTAGATATAGTTTTTAGTTTTAGTTTTATAACATTAATATTGTTTACCAACGTATCAAAGACTAATACCTCATTTGTCTGTTGTCTACTGCAATTCACACAATGCCAGTCAAAGTTTTCCTCGTACTGCAGCCGTCTGTATTCTTCCTGAGTGATACGTGTAAGAATAAAACATTCTGATTTCAAAAGTCATGTTTTATGATTGATTTTTTTTTTTACGTGGTATACTCACATATAGGATTTTATAATTAATCATAATAATTACCACTGTTGCTACTTGCAGGTTCTATCCTGCCATCTGTTACATTGGTCACACTGTAACGCAAATAGCATCGCAAACGACACACTCTGCTGGCTCGTCTGTAATGAAAACAAACATGAAAAATGGTTTTGGGGGCATTTTAATTCAACCAGATGCTTAATGATCTGCTCATCACTGATTTTAAAAACTTAGATACATGTTTTAAAGTACATTCTAAGAATTCCCATTTTGAGCGACTTCTTGTTATATTGGAAAATGACAATTGCAACCTTAAATACAACCATGAAACTTATGAAAGACACATTTCAGTTGATGTCAGTTACGCCTTTGAATTAATTTAATGAATAATTAATCAAATGCATGTTTTCCTGATACTGTAACTTTTCATCAGCTGATCTTAGACAATAATAATGACAGTCATATGACACCATACTTGAGTTTTAGAATTGAAGAAGGCATGACAATTTTTATGTCACAATAGCTGATGATTAACAGAAAAGGGTGTGAATGAAGTAGTATTATTTTAAAATAAAATGATTGTTTTGCTGTACCTGCTGTCCAGAAGTGAAATATATAAAGATATAGTTCATTATCACCAATTCTATTTCATTGATTTGTAATGCTGTATTTGCTTTGCAGACATCAGGACTGTATGAGTACAAAGTGTATGGAACCTTAGATGACTGCCCACCAGATGTGTGTTCTGAAGTCTACCTGGACCTGGAGTACAGAAAGAAATGGGACAGCTATGTTGCAGGTAACCACTGAGCAGCGATAGACATTTTCAAATTATAGTAGATTTAGATTTGTGATTTCACTTTGTCTATTGTTTTCACCTATAGATAAACCTCTAAAGATTCTATACATTTAAATGCACTGAAATAATTTCAATTAATCATATAAAATTGCTACAAGATGAGCAATTTTATTCCTTAGATAAATCTGTAAGGAACTTAAATAAGTACATGTATTATGTTTATTATTATTCACGGTCTGGGATATAATGTTTTTTTAAGATCTTCTAATTTAGGATTAGGTTGTTGTTGATAGTTACACAAACTGGTGTGGGACACTTATACTTCTACATACATACACTAAGAATATATCTGTTTCTTTGTAGAATTGTATGAACGAGAAGCCAATGGTATGAAAGTCATATATTGGGATGTTGCCTATCCATTCCCAATGTCACATAGAGATGTATCCTTTGATTAAATGAATGACTAATAGCTACACATTTTATAGAAATCAAAGAATTAGTACTTTTCAAATAGATAAGAAGAAGATTATTTTGTCAGAAATATTTATATCATTTTGTTCAGAGAATGATGATTAACCAGCAATTTAAAATACATGTACTTTGCTCTGGTTCAATTTTTACAAATAAACATATCTTTGAAAATGTTACTTTTACTAAATCCACACAATCTGGTGCCCTTATATACATGTATTATGAAACCAAAGTAAACTAATACAAATAGAGTTTTTTCTGACTGCTCACATTTTTCAAAGAAAAATTATTATTGTGCTTTCTTGGTTTTTAATGTATGGTTCTTAACTAAAAACATAGTATGTTTTCAAGAGAGAATATAAGGAATTGGAACACAATGGACAAAAGGTTTATGCAGTGATGGCCAAAAGTGTCGAGTGTTCAGAAATCCCCGAGAAGTCTGGAGTGATCAGAGTAGACGATTACAAGCAGAGCTGTGTCCTTACCACAGACGGCAAAGTGGGGTCCAAAGGTCAGTGTAAACACACACCTAACAAAATCATAAGATGCAGGGGAGGCAGGAGGGGATTTTTCCCCATTTTAATGACCAGAATTATATGCGTCAAATTTCATAGTAGGCAAAAGAAAGGAAAATTGAAAATAATTCTAAAATAGCTTCTTTTAAAGTGTAATTCAACACCTCTTTTTAAATCTATTGAAAGCCTAGATCTGATGCATTGGTTTTCTAATTGTATTTTAAAAAAACATATTTTGCTTATTTTTTTTCAGCATTTATGAGATACTATGACAATCCAAAAGGCATGATACCCACATGGCTAATCAACTGGGGTGCTAAGGTAGGTGCATGTATTCTTGTGCTTTTACCCTGACAATTGTAAACAATGGCAGTGAATGCTGAAATAGAGGAAAAGAAATGCCATTAGTTTACCTGAATCAGTATTTATACATACAGGCTTCACAATCTTGAATAATATTATCATAAGAAACTGATGTGCCCATGTACAAGTTTCTCTGTTTCAATGAGAAGAATACAAGGTAGAATTTAACTTTAGGCTTGACAATCTTGAATAACATAATAAGAAATATAGTGCCTAGCTATGAGATACTCTGTTTAAATGGAAAGAGCACAAGGTAGAATTTATTGTTGTTTTATTTTCAGACTGGTGTTCCCTCTTTCTTGACCATGATGCAGAAAGCTTGTCGAACCTACCCCGAATACAAGGCCAAAAGGATGGCTGCTACAAGCTAAATATCAGGACTAAAAATAGATAATACTCAGGTCAAGGTCACAGCCCAAACTGTGATAAAATCTATATCTTTTGATAAATACAAAATGGCCACTTATATTATTTTACATTCCTTCTTTCATATTGTTTAATTTATTGAATGCTAGTTTGTGTGTGTTTAATGAGTTTTATACATACAGAAGAGTGCACTTATATTGTGATATACCCACTCTTAATTTATTGAATGTTAGTGTGTTTTATGACAGCCACTTCCATACATGGATAAGATTGTACTTGTATTATGATATACCCATTTCAGTGCAATGAATGATTATTCTGTGATGATATCATTTGTTCATGTCTTACTTTGACATTCAGTCAAATTCAGTTGAAAAAAAATCAAAGAAGAGATGAAAACTTATCAAAGGTGTTTAATTTGTTGAATATCATGACTAAAAATAGATAATACTTTTGTCAAGGTCACAGCCCTAACTATGAGATAAACTATGTATCATTGAACAAATGCAAAATGACCTCAAATATAAGTTTACATTCCTCTTACATAGCTTTTAATTTATTGAATGTAAGTGTGTGTTTTATTACTTCCATACATGGATAAGAGTGAACTTTCATTGTGATATATACCCATTTCAGTGCAATGAATGAATATTCTGTGATGATAACATTTGTTCATGTGATTCAAATTTTGACATCAAATTCAGTTTAAAAAATTAAACAATGAAGTAAAAAAAAAAAAAAAAAATAAATGTGTTTTAATATTTTTTTGCTGTTGTATATTAAAGATGAGGTGAATTTTCTGACTCATTTAAACTGTTTATGGTGTTCATTTTGTCAACAAACACATCTAACAAACGAATGGGAAAAACAGCAAACAACAGCAAACAAAATGCGAAGGGTTTTTAGCTCACATGAACTGAAGTGAGCTTTTCTGATCACCTATTGTCCGTCGTCCGTCCGTCCATAAATGTCTGTAAACTTTTCACATTTTTGACTTCTTTTCTAAAACCACTTGGCCAAATTTTACCAAACTTAGTACAAAGTATCCTTATGGGAAGGGGAATCTTAATTGTAAAAATAAAGGGCACAACCCTTTTTAAAAGGGAGATAATTGCGAAACTGTGGAAATTGGGTGTGTGTCTTAAAAATTTTTCTTCTCAAGAACCACTGTACCAGAAATGCCCATATTTATAACAAAGCTTGTATATATAGTGAAGATTCTAAATTAATAAAATCGTGACCCCTGGACCAATACTGGGGCCCCAAAAGGGGTTCAATGTTTAACATAGAAATTTATAGGGGAAAAGTTTAAAAATCTTCTTCTCAATAACTAAAATGCTACAATTTGTGAGATTACTATGCAAGTATTGTAAGATTGTTTAGATTCTAAATTGTGAAAACCGTGATCACCGGACTAATACTGGGGCCCCAACATAAAAATATATAGGGGAAATGTTTAAATATCTTCTCAAGAACTACAATTTGTGATACATGTTTTTCTATGCAAGCATCTCCAAATAGTGTAGATTCTAAATTGTTAAAATCGTTATCCCGGACCAATACTGGGGGCCCAAGAGGGGTTCAAATTTTAACATAAAAATATATAGGGAAAATGTTAAAAAATCTTCTTTTCAAGGACTACAGTGCTACAATTTGTGAGATTACTATACAAGCATCTTCAGATAGTGTGGATTCTAAATTATTAAAATCATTTTCATTTAAAAAAGTCTCCAAATAAAAAAAAGGAAAATTAGGTGATAATTTTATCATAGTTAAATAGTCTGGTGATAAGTTTATCGACTAGTTATTTTAAATTTCGATCCCGACATCAGTAAGTTACACTTAATTGGGATTGAGGTTCACTAAATTCAAACTACTTCAAAGGTGTGGATCTTAGTTCTTACGAAGTTTTTATTCACGAACACACAGTTAGGAAAGACAAAGGAACAAAAAGATAGTGAAAATTAGGAAAGAAAAGTAGTAATCATTGATAGACTATAATTACTTTCCATGTTTTGTTTAGTTTATTTATATAAAACAGATGAGAATGCAACATCCAATGGCAAAGGTTAAGGTTCCTCGACACACCAATATTTTATTTGATGGATCGATAAAGAATCTTTTTTGAAATACCATTTCACAAAACAGAGACCAATGTCGGCTTCAATTATTTTATATGAATAGTTTTGTATTTTTTCAGTGAAATGGGAAAAATTGTTTGACTGCAAACAGGGTATTTTAGAGCTTAAAATTGGTCTCATTTGATGTATAATATAATTATGAATAAATACATGCCGAAGATGTTCTGGTCAATTCTTTAATTTTTTAAGTAAATGTTTCTGAAAATTTAAATTGTTATTCTTTTATATTCTTAAATCTATGGATAAAATCCAAAGAATAACAAATAGTCACATAAAGCACTAATTATAATCAAACAATGATATTTTACAAAGAAATTAAAATAAACGAAAATGCAAAATTTTAGAAAAATTGCATTTTATCAAATTTGAACCGATCCTGATTTAAAAAAAAAAAGTTGATCCCGATCAGAATCTGAATTATTTTAAAATTGAAATTTTACAAAAATACTGCAGTTTATTCTGAGTAATTGATATGCAATATAAAAGATCAGTAGACGATAGAAACCATTTTACAGCTAAACAACCTGGACATCGTGCAAAATTGTGATATATTCCAACTTTTTATGATTTTGTTCGGGATCAGTTTAATTACAATCGGGAACGGTTCGAATTTAAGATTTAAGAATTTCAATGTTTCGTTTCAATTTCTTGGTGAAATATGATTGTAAAACAATTGTTTAATGTGAGTGACAGTTAATTTATAGGTTTAAAAATTATTTATAATTCTTGATTTTCATTTTCATATTTTTTTTTTCAAAAATGTTATAAAGTTCATAGAAAGATATAAGAAAAACGTTTTAAAATATTCTTTTCAAGAAATACAATGCTACGCTAAGTGATTTTACTATGTAAGCATCCTCATATCTTCATATCCCCATATATGAAGGTCACAGTGACCTTTCACTTTTTATAATTATTTATAGTTTATTTAAGAATTTTGTTAATATCTTTAAGGCGTTGATGATTGGTCAGTTGATGCATCTTAGATCTTAGGATATGATGTCCCAAAAAAGTAGGCTTCTTTTTATGTATTGTTTAATGTATGGTAAAATCTTAGAATATATGAGAGTTTTACAATTTTTTTTGAGAATTTAATTCATTATAAAACATTTCGAAATAGAATGATATAAGAACTATTGTCCAGGTGAGCGATGTGGCCCATGGGTCTCTTGTTTTTTGTTTGTGTTTTTTTGCCCTCTTATCATGTATATGGAGCCCCCCCCCCCCCCCCCCCCCCCCCCCCCCCCCCCACACACACACACAGGCAGAGACATGAGAGATAGAAGAGCGTTGCAAAATTTGAACAGTCGCCCAACCATCACCTTGATCTCTCCACAATCTCTTCAAAGTTTTAATTAAACCCAAAACAGTTTCTCAATGATCGCTTTGATAAGCAGTCTCACACACGATCGCTTTAAAAACACAGTAAGATCGCACATCAATCCGTTGATACCAAGTTAATATTCTAAAATGTATTAAAATCGCAACTTTGCTCTCAGTAATCTCTCTTACAATTTTTCATGTGTGATCTCTGAGCAATCTCAATCTCGATGATCGCACTTGGTCGCAAAGCAACCGCCAATCGAACTTCCAGTATGCACCCTCTGTGTGCCTATCGCAAGAAAGTGCATATGAGTTATGATGTCTCTAACATTAACACGGACGTAGACTTGTTTGGGCTTTCGGAGACCGCTGACAGATCGAACAAGAATCAAATTTATATCACCTTTCTCCGCTAGTTGAGAAGGAAAAGTAAGAAACATCGTCTAGTTTATAGAGTGATCCCACTGTTTCGGAATGTCTGTGCATTTCAACAAGGAAACCAATTTCTTCGACTTTTTAAAATTCAAATTTACCAGAAATAAAATGAAGGTATTGGAGATGGTTTTTATTTAGTATCCTTGAAATGAGAGGGGAACGATATTGCTAATGTACGAGTTAATGAATTGTGGAAGAATTTTATATCGGTTTAAAATTTCACTACGAAGAAAATCTTATGAAACAACGTGTTCGAATATTTAAATGTGTGTAAACGCGCTTTAACCCCACTCAAACTGGCTTATGATATTAATGTTATGATACATTCATTTTTTTTTTCATACATATTACATGCACAGTATAGCTGTATCATAGTTTCGCGACCAATGGATGTCCGTCATTATATTAAGAAGGCTGGATGGTTGTGGCCATTTTTAGACAGTATTGATCTCCTTTAGAAGAAGACCTCTGTATAAAAATATAGCAAAATATTCAAATTCACAGCTAAATTGTGTGGAATGGTTTTTTTTTACCAAATAGGTATAGTAGAGCTTTAAAAATTCTACACTATCTTTAATATTGAAGATGAATCTTAAAGAGGTTCGCTCCTCAGGTTTTGGGTAGCTATTTTGGGTCACCTCTAGTCTGAAAATTCTGCATCACATATTAATTCTAGTAGTATATTTATATTTTACAATGCCAAATAAACTTGATTGTATAAAATTGTTTCAAAAAAATTTTATTTTTACAGAGTTTAGTAAGGGACTATATTTTGTGGCGGAAGGTTTTCAAGAAGAAAATGAACAATTTTCATAACTCATTAGTTTTAGAGTACTGTTACTTTAGCTTTCTAATTTTCAGCACAGACCAAACTTCTGGATAGTTTGTGTATTATGATATATTCATGATGTTCTAATAAACATATTTAAACATTATTTTAATATTTCTATCAATATATTTTGGCATATTTTGCTTATATTTCATAGAAGTTAAGAAAAAATTAACTCCAATTTGGCCTGAAATTAGCTTATTTCATGCTATATCTCAAATTTTTGAGATGTGACCCCTACTTGTTTTACTTTTAAATGAGACATTAAATGTATATCTATTTGTATGCAAAGGTTTGGAAAGATGACATTACTATAATTTTTTTTATTTGCTTTATAATTTGATTACTCCAAAATTTTGTAACATCTGTTGTTGTGTTCTTTATGTACTGGCCTTTGAAGCCACCAGTAAGGAAGAATTTTTAATCTTTGACTTAGATTTTACTTTTATAGTCACTACATGTGTTCAACTTCATACTGTATAAAAATCATAAATAAATAATAGTTCAAACTATAAATATTTGTTTTATATCTTCAAATTTTCAATTTCCATGTCAAATTTTAGCAAAAATTTCAGGAAAATTATCATTTCTGTTTGGAGCCCAATATTTCCAAAAAATGGCATGTGACATGGGTCACAAATAAAATAAATGAACATTTTAGGTCCTTGTCTTTATATCCAGGTGGTTTGCGGATGATTGACATTACTATTATTTCAGGAGCCAACCTCCTTAAGGGTAAGAACTAAGTACGGTTGTAATAGTATAAATGCCTAAAATTCCAACATTTTTCAAGTTGTTTATAAAAAGTAAATAAATGCATAATTACAAATAAGATGTTAAGCGTAAGCGATAAATCCGTAAAAATAATCATGCAAAGCGTTGCTAAGCAACACTAACATCCGCTAAATGCACGATGTTTACCGGAAATTAACATATTTAAGGCAATTTTTACTATAAAATTCAAAAATGTATTTAGAGCGCAGCCCTCGAGCAAAATGAAATATAATTCATAAAAATATTCTTAAAAAGAGAAAAGATTTAAAAATAATTCCATTTTGCTCGAGGCCTGCGCTGATAGTCAAATTTCCCGTTTTGTGACGAGTTTTAGTGGCGGTTTCAGTGGTGATGTAACGGATAATGCAGTTATTATCGCCGTATAATCATTCATCGATGACGACAATCCGACAAGATCAGCTGAATTTAGCTTCAGTAACTTTCATTACAAAATAATGACATCTTTAATTAATTTTAATACATTTTAATACATTGTTATCATAATAATGAATATACGACGTGATCATTTTGTTGCGCACTAAAGGTCTACCGTAAACTGTATTTAGGCCTACCGCACAGTTTTCCTTTTGTTTTCCCGTACTTGTAAGTTTTATACAAGTTTTTTCCACATTCATACTATATACTTTGTGCTTCTGGATTCTTTGATTTTGCAAATGATTAAAAACAAGATATAGATTCGCCACACTGCACTCTCTAAAGGCCTTCGGTAACAAAGTAGCACTGTTTTCCACCGCATAATATTCCGAAGTGTTTACACAACAAAAGAAAATATACCATTAATTCAACACAGAGTCAC